>JASDQU011028099.1:1775-31551 GCA_032191745.1 Picea mariana
AGCTGGAAAAAAAAGGAAGTTGGTGCTTCCAATGAATGTAATTCTTCAAAACATAGAAGAAAAAGCATTCTGTGGTTTTCTCCTGATTTGGGTTTCCACGTAAAACACCGGTGTACTGTGTATGTGTATGATTGTTCATTTGTTCATTGCTTATTTACTCTGTAGTTATTGGATAATAATGCTTCATTGATATAACACTTGGATTATATGGTCAAATTGCTCTATTACTGATTCACCCCCCCTCTCAGTAATCCAACAGAGATCCATAGGTCTTTTAACGTTAAGGCAACGACCATAGATCAGGATCCTGGCCGACTGCTCAGGCAAGGACTAAGGAGCTAAGGATGAAAGGAAAGTAGCCAATAAGGACAACCAATCACAACCAGGTGGTCAATACATGTGGGAGACAAATGCCATGGAAGTCAACAATCATCGAGCTGGGCTAAGCAAAGTTTCAGGCATCAAATTTTTTTAAAAATAACTCAGTTTACTTCTCCACTAAATACGCAGATCCAAGAATAATTCCTAACACATTATACCATACAAAAATGAAGAGTGTATCATTTCCTGATCGCCCACTCTGATTGACATCCCACGCACTCTGTGCAGCTCCTAATCTCCGACCGTCGAGACTTCACCGGTACCTCCCATCCAATGCTAGGGGTACTCTTCTTCCCCCTTAGCCCCCCGATCCACAAAGGGTCCACACACACTATTCAGAGGTTTTGTCTAGCTCCCAGCTCACCTCGCAAGGTCGAGCTACCACTCCTCTCCAAGATGGGTATCCCCAACTCCCACAAGTAAATCAGTCAAGCAAATATTTCTGCAGCATAACATTATGCAAATAGAATATCCTCCAACCTCCATCACCTCCCTTCATTATATAGAGTTTTGTGGTTCCTTACTTTCCAAAAATTCTCTTTTAGTTAAGTTTTTATAATTAATTTCCTAAAAATTCCTCTCCGTACAAGTGTCCCCCATCCCCTACATTCCTCCATAAATTTATTTCTTTAATTAAGTAATTATCTCTATTTCCCTCACCCACCTAGAGTTACTCCTAGAATCACTCCTGGGTGTCCCCAAATTCTCTTACAGGTTTTAATAGCTTTCCCTTTTATTAAATTGCTAATTTAGTTTAAAATTATAAATCTCTTAAATGGTAGATTCTTTACTAAGTTGACTTTCCGCTTTTTCCCTTAAGTTCCCCTTTTTCCCTTTTTATGTTACCTCTTTTCCCTAGTTTCCTATTTTTTTTATTTTCCCTCCTTCCCCTTTTACTTAGAACTCAAAAAGGTAGGTGTGAAAATTAACCATTTTTCCTCTTTTCTTATTTAATTAGTATACTTTAATTTATTAAGGTAATAAAACAATTAATTCCCTTTTTAACTTTTAATCCAACATAATTTTACTTTTTTATGAATAAATTAAATTTCTTACTCCCTTCATGTTATACCTTTTTATGAATAAATTAAATTTCTTACTCCCTTCATGTTACAAGATTGACGAAGATCATAATTATTATTTAAGTTGTTTTCTTTTATTATTTTTATTACTATTTTTTTTTATATAATACAAAATTTTACTAGTAGCGTAATTTAGACTTAGGCCTTAAATTTCGTTCTAGGCGACATTAATTAAGGAAATTGTTTTTTTTTTTTAATTAATTAACATGTTATTTGTCTTAGGGCCATCTAGGTTCATCCCTCTATCATCAACAATGCGACGTGCCCTTCAGGACACATTAGGTGCTCCAAGGGTGCCACTCGCCTCATCTGTTCCTTTGCGCGACGTGCCCTTCAGGATGCACTACGTGCTCCAAGGGTGCCACTCGCCTCTTGATTGATTTGGTAGACATCAATAACCACTGGAGTCAACACTCCACTAGGTGCACTTGTGGGAGACTAAGGGCTTCTAAAGAATAAGGCCCCGGCCTTATTGCGTGCCCCTTAGTCTCATTGTGAGCGACTGTCATAGTTTTCCCTCATGGCATCGTGGGTCCTCTCAATATAGGTAATCGTTAACCTACAATTCGAGCCACGATGGGAGTGCTAGTAGGTTGTGGTAGGGCTGCTATCCACACCTCTCCCTCAACATCTTTGGTAGTTGTGCGTGACCCCTTTACTCCATATGTGAGTCTGGTCGGCAAGCTATCGTCAGCCTGCATCATCAACAAATCATGTCAGAACATATCCACATCATATCATCTAGTTAGATGCACTAATATCACAGTAAAATAATCAAACCCCAATGGCACACTCCCTGACTTGATCCGGAGTCCAAGGGGTTCCATCGATGCCTCTGCATCCTCAAGGTCCAAAACCCTGCACACTCAATAAAACCGAGTCAATAGCACCTATCTATGTCAATTTAGTAAAACAACATGTCATCAACCCATAATGTATCATAATCAAAGTCAAAAGTTTTAATAGCATAATAATATGGATCACTTGCAAGCAAGTGTCCTCAAATAATAAGTTCACTCAGTGCGCCAGAGTGGGATGTTACATAACCCCCTCTTGGTCTAAACTTCATCCCGAAGTTTCACAGTATATATGCTGAAATAAGGTGTATCACAGTATCATACGTCTATCTATCAAACAAAAATGGGAACTACTGGCGCATATCATATGCGTCCTCCTAGGTCGTCAAGTGCGGACTATAATTGTCCCACTAGACCTTGATCTGATCTATCATTCGACGTTGTATCTATCGAACCCGATGATCCAAGATGTGGACCGGCTCAGCCGTGAGCACTCCCTCATTTGATACCTGTCATCTCAAGCATCGTCGACTGGTGCTCTGCCTGGCAGTTATTCACCACTGCATGAATCCGATGGGCCTTCCCCATATCTCCCACGGTAGTGGGTCGGGCTGATCCAGATGCTCTAGTTCTCTCCACAGGGTAGTCACACTAGTAGTGTGGCTCCCCACATGTCCAACACCCCTTCTTCGGCCTAGTGGTCTTGGTACCTGAATTAGAAGATGACGGCCCACCGACCTGGAATCCTGGTATGTTCTATTGAACAAGCCTAAACTGTTGTTGTTGAGGTCGATGTTGTTGTTGATGCTGTGGTCCCTGATAAGGTGTCCTCTTCTGAGGTGTCAGTCGCCTGGGTATAATGAAAGTGGATCCCTTCTAGAAACCACAATATCCTAGTGTATGTTTGGCTGGTGGTTGATGCTACTGTGCTCCAAATGAAACCTTCCCTACTGGTCTCGCTGGAGTCCTGGTCTAGCCCCCGCTAATAAGCTCCTCCTCTACTATGAGGGCCTTCTGGATGGCATCATGCAAGGTTTGAGGCATCAAAATCCTAACCTTTTCATTTAGGCTTTTGTTAAGGCCGAACACGAACCTGTTGACCTTAAGTTTCTCAGTGTTAAGGTGCAGAGCATACCGAAGCAGATCCTTAAAACAGGCCTCGTACTCGGGCACCGTGTGACCTCCTTATCGTAAGTGACATAGTCGCACTCCTTGGAGCACATCCTCTTCTCACAGGATCTTCTTTTCCTCTCGGCCCAAAGAACACTAAGGTCCTTCTATTTCCCTATCAGGAAATCTGCACCCACAGTTCTCTTCACGCGACTTCCCTTTACTCACTTATCGGGAAATCAGGACTCGCAGCTTCACAAGTTCACGGTTGATCACTGGGCTCTCGAATCCCCGAGACCCGATGGCCATTCAAATCGTTGACTTTTCTCCTTCCTATGTCGGAACTTCCGCGCTATCACGATCTCGCCACTCGTGACTTCGCTACTCGTGAGGTTGAATAACTTCCACGTTGACTCCTGATACCTGAGACGCCAAAATTCATGATCTCTCTCCCTCGCGACTTCGCTTCTCACTAGGTCAATTAAATCCTATGTTAGCACCCAATGCACGAGACGTCGAAATGCCAAAACTCGCGACTTCGCGATTTCTGTTGCCAAATATTGGACACTTGTCTCACGAGATCCCGATAGGAGATCTCGCGAGTAATCCAACGCCCTGGCTGACTTGGATCAACGCGCTTCCCCTCCTGGAATTTGAATACCTCGAATATTCTTGTCGTAACCTCCTCACACCTTCATGAGATCCGACGATCCACAAAACTTCACGAAACCTCTTCGAAGAATTCCAACCGTCCACTCTTTCCAAAAGAGTTTCTACAAGATGAACACAATACTTCTCCATGAAGACTTGTTCACCTGTTCACGAGCTTTCAACACTTGCTTGAACACATAAATGCACAATACTTTTGTGTAATCCCTCGACGAAGTCAAAGTCTTACTCCTCCTGATCTTGTTCTCAATTCTTGAATCCTTCTGAGAACTTCTTGCACGCACTCCTTGCGGAAACTCTACAACACTTCAAGTGTTCAGTCTTCCCTGACTTTGCGCACATCTGTAGCAACAGTATTTTGACGCCTTACTCAGAATCGCAACTCTGAGACTTCTCCTTGGCCTGTGCACTCCTTGCATGGCACTGTGCTCAAATGCACTTCTGAGATGAATGGCAACAAAAGTTGTCTCTAAGTGAACCCTTCTGTCAACGCACTCCTTGTGGACAATTCGACTGCACTCCTTGCAGGAATCCTCTAGCTCAATTAGAAAAACAATGGAAACTCATTCACTCTCCCTCTCAGACTTCAATTCCACCATGAAATCACATACATAGCATATTTAAGCAAATGCATGACAGGAAGCAAACATTCATGAGCATAACATCAATACACAGAGAATAGACACATAACCATGAAATTGAATCAAATCTTTCTTCTATTAATTCAAATGTATGTACATGGGTGTCTTTCATACAATTCTTTGCATGCTATTCTCTTCTTGCTCCTATTTGGTAATGTTACAATGATACAATGAGGGTGTCTATATCCCATTTCCCTCTTGCGCTCTAAAGCTATCAAATCTGAAATTAAATTCCTATCTACCAGCATTAACTAAATTAAATGTCGTCTATCTACCTACAGGACGAGAGCTATCCGTTCAAGGTCCATTACAATATACAAAAGTGTGCTTCATTAAATCCACACATTAATGTTTGCAAAACAATATCAAGGTGTTTTCAAAATTTGTGTTGGCGCTGTCTAGCTGTTTTCTGCTTCCGTGTTGGCTCGCTTGATGAGTTGGCGATGCTCCGGTATCATACTCCTCGACTTAAAAAATTTCATGGGCTCCTTTCCATGAGCTCCTGCATGGTATGTCCATGCTTCTGTATCTCTGCTTCGTTCTCCCAGCTGGAATCTTCCATTGGGTGATTCTTCCACTTGACCAAATACTCATAATATTATTTTCTTCTGGTCTTCTTACCCACTCTCTTGTCCAGTATGCATTCCATCCGCGGCTTCTCTGCTACTATCAATTGTTTCATCCACTGGATCACTAGTTCCTCAGTTCCAGTCTCTGCTTCTCCAGCCCTGTATGGGTATAAATCTGAAATGTTAAATATCGGAGATATCCCGATGCCATCAAGCAACTCAATCTCATAAGCATTCTCTCTGAATTTCTTCAAGACTCTGCATGGCCCAATTTTCTTCATTTTGAGCTTATTGTATGTTCCCCTTGGGAACCTTTCCTTCCTTAAGTGTGCCAGAACTAGATCACCAACTTCAAATTGAAGTTGTCTCCGATGCTGATCTTCTCTGCGCTTATACTCCTGATTTGAATCTATCAGTCCCTGCTGTGAAGTTCTTTCATTGCNCCTTCCTTAAGTGTGCCAGAACTATATCACCAACTTCAAATTGAAGTTGTCTCCGATGCTGATCTTCTCTGCGCTTATACTCCTGATTTGAATCTATCAGTCCCTGCTGTGAAGTTCTTTCATTGCCTCAACAAATTCTTCTGCGCTAGCGCTGCTAGTCGCAGTCTACTCCAAATCCCTCAGTTCAGATACTCCCCTTGGTTACATCCCATATACAACCTGAAATGGACTTTTCCCTGTGCTTCGAGTCACCGAATCGTTGTATGTGAACTCTGTCTGTGGCAATATGCTATCCCAGCTGCTATGGTGCTCTGTCACCAAGCTTCCCAGCAAGTCTCCCAGACTTCTGTTGACCACTTCCATTTGTCCATCCATCTGAGGATGATAAGAAGAACTAAATGCCAAGTTAGTTCCTAGCTTCTTTCATAAGGTCCTCCAAAAATGCCCTATGAATTTAGTGTCCCTGTCCGAAACTATGCTTTTCGGCAATCCATGGAGTCGAATAATCTCCTTGAAAAACAAATTCGCTATGTGAGTCACATCGCTAGTCTTCTGGCATGGAATGAAGTGTGCCATCTTTGAAAATCTGTCCACAGCCACAAATATGGAATCAACACCTCTTTGTGTCCTCGGCAACCCTAATACAAAATCCATGCTTATCGCCTCCCATGGCCTCTTTGGTATGGGCAATGGCTGATATAAACCTGCATTTTTCTTTCTCCCCTTTGAATGCTGACAAAATCTACATATGTCAACAAATCGCTTGACCTCTTCTTGCATCCCCAGCCAAAAGTATGATTCACTCACCTTCGCGAATGTTTTATCATGACCAAAGTGTCCTGTTAATCCACCACTGTGCTTCTCTTTCAACAGATTCTCCCTCATGGAGAATTTCGGAATACACAGTTGATTGCCTCTGAATAGCAATCCCTCTTGGATCATATAATCTATCCAAGGACTTTGATCTCTGAGAACTGGATTCTCAGCTGCTTCATATGCTTTTCCAAAATCTGCATCTCCAGCGTACATGTCCCTGAGATTTTCAAAACCCAACGTTTTGACTCGGAATGCCTGCAGTAACAAACACTTCCTGCTCAAAGCATCAACCACTTTGTTAGCAGTACCCAAAATATGCTTAATCACAAATGTGAAATTATGCATATACTCTACCCATTTTGCATGTTTCTGATTCAACTTCTCCTGTTGACTCACAAACTGCAATGCATGATTATCACTGTATAACACAAATTCCTTTGGGATCAAGTAATGCCTCCACTTCTTCAGTGCTTGTATGATAGCATAAAATTCTTTATCATACGTGGAGTAATTCAGTTTTGCTTCATCCAGCTTCTCACTGAAATATGCAACTGGTCTATCTTCCTGACTCAAGACCGCTCCTATGGCAAATCCGCTTGCATCACATTTCACCTGAGAGGTCTTCTAGAAATATGGTAACACCAACACCGATTGTTCCGTTATCTTCCGCTTCAACATATTGAATCTCTTTTCAGCCTCTGTTGTCCAATGAAAAGATTCATGTCATTTTTTCACTGTGTCCATCATCGCGGCGCTAATTCCACTGAAATTCCTGATGAATTTCCGATAGAAACTAGCTAAACCATGGAAACTTCTCACCTCGAAAATATTTCTCGGTGATGGCCAATTATTGATCACTTCTACTTTACCTGGATCCATCTTTAATTCATTCGCTGAAATAACAAAACCCAAGTAAATGAGCTCTGTCTTCATAAATGAAGATTTCCTCATGTTAATCAATAGTTTCTCCTCTTGTAGCTTCTTCATCACTATAGCCAAATGCTTTAGATGTTCAGCCTCTAATTTACTGTAAATAAGTATGTCGTCCAAATACACAATGACGAACTTTCCGATGAATTCCCTCAGGACTTCATTCATCAATATCATAAAAGTTCTTGGCACATTTGTCAAGCCAAACGGCATTACTAGCCATTCATACAAACCTTCGTTTATCTTGAATGTTGTTTTCCACTCATCGCCTTCTCTCATGCGAATCTGGTGATATCCGCTTTTCAAATCAATTTTTGAAAAATGTTTTGCCCCACTCAGGAAATCCATCAGATCATCCATCCTTGGCAATGGAAACCTATATCTAATGGTTATCTTGTTAATCGCTCTTGAGTCGGTACACATTCTCCAGCCTCCATCTTTCTTCGGACTGAGCACTGTTGGAACAACACATGGACTCAAGCTTTCTCTGACCAATCCTTTGTCCAATAACTCCTGGACCTGCTTCTTAACCTCCTCATTTTCTTGCGGTGTCAATCTATATGCGGTTTTATTTGGCAAACTATCTCCCGGTATGAGGTCTATATGGTGACTCACACTTCTCATTGGTGGCAACGAATGAGGTAATTCGTCCACTATGATGTCAGCGAACTCTTCCAGCAGTTCCTGAATCTCATCTGGTAAGTCATCCATTCTTGTGCTAGTCAGAACAATCCTCGGTTTTCTGACCACAAAAAACTGTGGATCTTCCTTCTTCTCCATCTCTGTAAGAAGTTCCTTCCCACTCATGAAAAGTATTGTGTTGTTTACTTCCGTCTTCACCTCCTTATCCTTTATCGGAAGCAACATGTGTGTCCTCCCATCCTTCTCTAAAGTATATGTGTTCATTCTCCCATCATGAACCACATTTCTGTCATATTACCATGGTCTACCCAGCAATAAATGACACACATCCATGGGAATAACATCACAGAGTACTTTGTCATTATATCCACCTATCTTGAATTCAACTAAACATTGTTTAGTGACACTCACCTGATGTCCCTTCTGTAGCCATGAAACTTTGTATGAACTCGGGTGATCAGTTGTCTCCAGCCCCAGCTTTTCCACCATCTCGGTTGAAACAAGATTATCCGTGCTACCACTGTCAACAATAACCTTGCATACCCTGTCCTTGGTTTTGCAAGTTGTTCTGAAGAATCTAGTCCTTTGAGCTGAACTTTCTTGCACCTCTTTCCTGGGTGTTAAGAGAACTTTACACATCATCAGTGACCTTCCACCTTCAATGTCTTCAGTCTCAACATCACGCCTATGTGCTTCAGTGATGTGAGCTTCTCTGACATCCTTCTTCTTCTCTGGACACTCAAATGAGCTGTGCCCATTCTTTCCACATGTAAAAGATGCTATAACTCTACCTCTTCCTCTTCCTCTTCCTCTGGTACGAGGAAAAGTGTTTCCATCAGCATATCCTCTGCTCTGCTCTGTATGTTGTCCTCTCTGTTCAACATATGGCCCTCTCTGTGAGGTCCCACCTCCTTCAATCTTACCCTGAGGTCTCTTCCATTCCTCCTTGGGCTTCTGGTACCTGTCTTGGGCAACTACCTTGCCTCTGGGCTGACTTCTGCCTCACCCTCACTGACCTTTCTTACGGTTCAGCTTCTCTTCAACTTTCAGAGCCATCTGATAAGAATCCTCCACCGTCCTGATGGTAACCATTCTCAATTCATCCTGAATTTCATATCTCAGACCATTCATATATCTGGAAACCTTCTCATCATCGCTCTCCCGATGACCTGCTCTGATGTTCAATCAATAGAATTCTTCAGTGTATTATTTCACTATCATCAACTTCTGTCTCAGGTTTTGCATTCTCCTGAACAAAGTAATCTGGTAGTCTCTTGGGATAAATTTCACCTTCATCTTCGCAATCATTCGATCCCAACTCTTGATCTTTTGCTTGCCTTTGCAATGTCTATCAGCTTGCAGCTTGTCCCACCACAATACTGCATGTCCCTTCAAGCACGTGACAACATTCTTGACTTTCTTATCCTCTTCGATATCCTCATAATCGAAGTAGGTATCAAGAGCTCTAATCCAATCTAGAAGCTCCTCTACATCCAGATTTCCCTCATAGACTGGAATGTTCATCTTCGCTTTCGCACCCATCCTGGCGATAGATTTTATCAACCGCTCAGTTGAGGCATCTTCAGCTGCAACTTCCTCCTCACATTCAGCCTCTATCTCGTTATCGGAATCATTGTGATCCCCTGCACTGGCTGTGCGTCTCTGAGTTGTCTCCATCTCCTCAAGTCTTGCTTGGAGATCTCTCATTTGTCTCTCCATTTCTGGATTTCCTGCCGGCCTGCATGTTCTTCGCACCTCCCTATCTTTAGGATCAGGTGACTGTCTTTCTCTTTTGGGTGGCATGGTGAATTCTTTCCCTCTTCTTTGCTACAGAAAGCAAAGAACTTCTCACTCTGATACCACTTCTAACACAGCCACACTCCTTGGAGCACGTCCGCTTCTCACAGGATCTTCTTTTCCTCTCGGCCCGAAGAACACTAAGGTCCTTCTATTTCCCTATCGGGAAATCTGCACCCATATTTATCTTCGCGCGACTTCCCTTTACTCACTTATCGAGAAATCAGGACTCACAGCTTCGCGAGTTCACGGTTGATCACTGGGCTCTCTGATGCAGCACGCACCACCCAGGACACATCCGCTCTCACCAAGACCTTCTTCTTCACTGGCCCGAAGAGCTCAAATTCTCTTCCACTCCCTTTTCGGAATTTTTCTGTACCCACAGAATGCTTGGGGTGATCTCCCTTAACCTATCGGGAAATCGGACCTCGCTTGGTCGCGAGTCCTACGCTCACGGAATCGGGTCTAACCAATCTCCGAATCTCGATGATCTGCTTGTCCACGGCTTTCTTGCCTCCGATCGGGAATTTACCCGTCGGGAAATCGGTATATACGAGGTCACAAGTCCCTCACCCCGCGGATCCCTGATTCTCGATCTGTGATGCCACCTGTCCCTCTTTTACTGCGCTCTGGGACCTACACATTGTCCAATGGATACGGGGATATCGCCTTTCGTGATATCGTAAACCTTGACGCAAATCTTTGCGCTCCCAACACGCGAACCCCTGAGTTCATGATATGCCGATACCACCTGTCTTCCACTCAGCACTGTGGCCGCGCGATTTATCGAGTTTCAGAGTTTCGAAAATCCTGCTGCAATGATTCTCGTGACACCAGGAATATTGAAGTCTGATCTCCGATGCATGTGAAGATTAGCCCTTCCATGTGACTACTTCCTTCCTCGTTATCGGGTATCGCGAGATCGCAATTTCAAGTGTAGAAATTCCTCCGCATAGGAAAGACCCGAATGCCAAACCCCGACTCTCTGGGATCTCGTGCCACATATCCCCGCTGAGATCAACGGATCTGATCTTCTCGGGAAATCATCAATCGCGATTTCATCCTATAAGAGTTCCCCAATCATGGAAACCCTGATATCCTAAACTCTGAATCTCTGGGGTCTTCTTTTCTCTTCTAGGCCTAAAACCTGCACAATTGTTCCGAGATCTGACGGTGGTCGAGACTTCGCCAATATTTCCTACGAATCCTGGTCATCAACTCTTCCTCTTTGAGGTTTTCTTTGAAAACGCCTAAGTGCTTCTGTCGAGACTTGTTCTCCAAGCCTGCGCTGGCAGCTCCTGCTCGAAACCTTCCTCAACACGAGCCTTCTATGCTCCTTTTCAATGATATCACAAGGGTTCTATCCCTCTTGATCTTATTCACTCTGACTCCTTCAGAGGAATGTATGCACACTCCTTGCGCTTGGCATTCAACAACTTCTCAAGTGTTGAATCCTTCAGACTCTGCGCACTTCCTGCAACAGCAGTCCTTAGTTCCTTGCTCAGATTCATGACTGAGACTTCTTCTTTTTTGGCCTGTACCTTTCTTGCACGGCTTCAATAACCCAAAACGGCTTCTCGGTGAATGAGAACAACAGTTAAAATACTGAGCCTTCATCGATGCACTCCTTGCGGATAAATTCCACTGCACTCCTTGCAGGAATCTCCTGGCTCAGATAGAGAAACAATTGAAACTCATTCTCTCTCCGTCTCAGAATTCAATTGAAACATGAAATCACATGCACTGTATATACAAAACAAATGCACACCAGAAACAAACATTCACGAGCATAATACGTAGAGAAAACAACACAAAACCATGTGCTTGAATCAAAGCTTTCTTCTATTAATTCAACTGCATATACATGGGTGTTCTCCATACAATATTCTCTGCTCTCTCTTCTAAATTCTAGCTAATGTTACAATGTACAAAGGAGGCTGTCTATATCCATTTTCCCTCTCGAACTCTAAAACTTTCTAATCTAGGAATAAAATCCTATCTACCTACATTAAATCTATTAAATGCCTCCTATCTATTTCAGACAAGAGCGTATGGCTCGAGGTCTGATACAATACAACAGGTGCTCCTTCATAAATGTTTTTATTGAAGGATATGGTGCTTCATCTTAAATGAAAATTCAAAAAGTTGTCAATCTTATATGTCATGTGTTTAAAAACACATGCGCTGGCTCCACGCCTGCTTTGGTAGTCGCGATGCTCCTGCATCATACTCCTCGGCTTGAAAACTTTCATGGGCTCCTGTCCATGAGCTCCTGCATGGTCTGTCCATGCTTCTGAATTTCTGCTTCCGTCTCCCAGCTGGCATCTTCCACTGGGTGATTCTTCCATTTCACCAGATACTCGAAGTATTCCTTCCTTCTGGTCTTCTTGCTGACCCTCTTATCAAGTATACGCTCCATTTGTGGCTTTCCTGCCATCAGCATCTGCTTTTGCCACTGGATTTCTAACTGTTCATCACTCTCAGCTCCTGCTTCCTCAGCCTTATAGGGATATAAGTCTGAGACATTGAATGTTGGAGATATTCTGATCTCATTCGGTAGTTCAATCTCATAAGCATTTTCTCCCAATTTCTTCAGGACTCTACATGGCCCAATTTTCTTCATTTTCAGCTTGTTGTATGTTCCCCTTGGGAACCTTTCCTTCCTCAGATGTGCCAGAACTAGATCACCAACTTCGAACTGAAGTTGCCTCTGATTTTGATCTTCTCTGCGCTTGTATTCCTGGTTCGACTCTAGCAATCGCTGATTCACCCTGCTATGAAGTTCTTTCATCGCCTCTACGAATTCTTCAGCGCTTGCACTCTTTGTTATTATCTTCTCTGAATCCCTTAGCTCTGAAACACCTTGAGGTTGTCTGCCGTATACAATCTCGAATGGACTTTTCTCTGTGCTTCTGTTCACTGAATCATTGTAAGTGAACTTTGCCTGTGGAAACACATTGTCCCAGCTGCTGTGGTGCTCTGTCACTAAGATTCTGAGCAAATCTCCCAGACTTCTATTTACCATCTCTGTTTGCCCATCTTTCTGAGGATGATAGGCAGAACTAAACATCAAGTTAGTTCCCATTTTTTTTCGACAGTGTCCTCCAGAAATGTCCAATGAACTTTGTATCCCTATCTGATACAATGCTTCTGGGTAAACCATGAAGTCTAACAATCTCCTTGAAGAATAGGTTTGCGATATGAGTCGCATCACTGGTCTTCTGGCATGGAATGAAATGTGCCATTTTGGAAAACCTGTCAACCACTACAAAGATTGAATCATGTCCTCTTTGTGTCCTAGGCAATCCCAATACAAAATCCATGCTGATTTCATTCCATGGCCTCTCAGGTATGGGTAATGATTGATAGAATCCCGCATTCTGCTTTCTTCCTTTAGAATGTTGGAAAATTCTACATTTGTCAACAAAATTTTTGACATCTGTTCGCATCTTCGACCAAAAATACACTTCACTCAGCTTTGAAAATGTCTTATCATGGCCAAAATGCCCTGCTAATCCACCACTGTGCTTCTCTTTTAGCAGGTTCTCCCTCATGGAGCAATTCAGAATGCATAACTGATTGCCTCTGAACAGCAATCCATTCTGGATCATGTAATCCATCCACGGGCTTCTGTCTCTGAGAACTGGATTCTCAGCTGCCTCGTATGCCTCTGCAAAATCAACATCACCTGCATACATGTCTTTAAGATTTTCAAAACCCAATGTCTTGACTCTGAACTCCTGCAGCAACAAACACTTCCTGCTCAAAGCATCAGCCACTTTGTTAGCAGTCCCTGAAATGTGTTTAATAACAAATGTAAAATTCTGCATGTATTCTACCCATTTAACATGCCTCTGATTTAATTTCTCCTGCTGAGTTACATACTGCAATGCATGATTATCACTATATAAAATGAATTCCCTCGGAATCAAATAGTGCCTCCATTTTTTTCAATTCCTGTATGATGGCATAAAATTCTTTATCATATGTGGAGAATTTTTCCTTAGCCTCATTCAGCTTCTCGCTGAAATAAGCAATTGGTCTGTCATCCTGACTCAAGACCGCTCCTATGGTAAAGCCACTCGCATCACATTTCACCTGAAATGTTTTCTGAAAATCCGGCAACACCAACACCGGTTGCTCTATGATCTTTCGCTTCAACAGATTGAATATTTTCTCAGCCTCTTCAGTCCAATGAAAAGATTTATGTCTTTTCTTGACTGTGTCCATCATAGTTGCACTGATTCCACTAAAATTCCTGATGAATTTTTGGTAGAAACTCGCCAGTCCATGAAAACTTCTCACCTCGAAAACGTTTCTTGGTGATGGCCAATTCTTTATTACCTCCACTTTACTTGGATCCATTTTCAATTCATTTGCCGATATGACAAACCCCAAGTAAATGAGTTATGTCTTCATAAATGAAGATTTCCTTACATTGATCAACAACTTCTCTTGTTGTAGCTTCCTCATTACTACATCTAAATGCTTCAGATGTTCTTCCCTCATTTTGCTGAAAATCAATATGTCATCTAAATAAACAATGACAAACTTACCAATGAATTCCTTCAGCACTTCATTCATCAGCCTTATGAATGTACTTGGTGCATTTGTCAAGCCAAACGGCATGACTAGCCATTCGTACAACCCTTCATTGGTCTTGAAGGCTGTCTTCCATTCATCGCCTTCCCTCATGTGAATCTGATGGTATCCGCTTTTCAAATCGACTTTTGAAAAAAAATTGGCTCCACTTAAACAGTCCATCAAGTCATCCATTCTTGGCAATGGGAACCTGTACCTGATGGTGATCTTGTTAATGGATCTGGAGTCTATACACATTCTCCAGCCTCCATCTTTCTTTGGGCTGAGTACCATTGGAACGGCACACAGAATCAAACTTTCCCTGACCAGTCCCTTATCCAATAACTCCTGGACTTGCTTTTTAACTTCCTCGTTCTCCTGAGGCGTCAACCTGTATGCAGCCTTGTTTGGCAAACTTTCTCCTGGTACAAGATCTATGTGATGACTTATGCTCCTCATTGGCGGCAACGAATGGGGTAATTCATCTACCACAATGTCAGCGAACTCCTCAAGTAGCTCCTGAATTTCTTTTGGCAAATCATCTACTCTTGTGTTGGTCAAAATGATCTTCGGTTTTCTGACCACAAAGAATTGTGGATCTTCTTTCTTCTTAACTTCTGTAAGAAGCTCCTTCCCACTCATGAGAAGTACCCTGTTGTTCACTTCCGGTTTTGTCTCATCTTTTATCAGAAGTAGCATGTGTGTTCTCCCATTCTTCTCTAAAGTGTACGTATTCATCTTCCCATCATGAATCACATTTTTATCATACTGCCATGGTCTTCCTAGCAGTAAATGGAAAACATCCATAGGAATGACATCACATAAAATCTTGTCATTATATCCTCCTATTTTAATGTCAACTAAGCATTGTTTAGTGACACTCACCTAATGTCCCTTTTGTAGCCATGAAACCTTATATGGACTCGGGTGATCAGTTGTCTCCAGTTCTAATTTATCCACCATCTCGGTTGAAACGAGATTGTCTGTGCTTCCGCTGTCCACAATGACTTTGCATTTCCTGTTCTTGGTTTTGCATGCGGTTCTGAACAGTCTGCTTCTCTGAGCTGTGTCCTCCACCTCCTTCTCGAGTGTTACGAGAACTTTTTGCATCATCAAAGACCGTCTGTCTTCTGTGTCTTCTGCTTTAGCATCTTGCCTTTGTGCCTCAGCGATATGAGCTTCTCCTTTATCTGTCTTCCTATCTAGACAGTCAACTTCCTTGTGTCCATTCTTCCCACATGTGTAGCATGTGATGATTCCTCCTCTGCCTCTTCCTCTACCTCGAGTACGAGGAAAAGTTTTTGTGTCAGCATAACCGCCAACATGCTTTGTATGATGTGCCCTCTATTCATCATGTGGCCCTCACTGTGAGGTTCCACCTCTTTCAACCTTACCTTGGGGCCTCTTCCATTCATCCTTAGATTTCTGGAACCTATCTTGTGCAACTGATTTTCCTCTCGGTTGGCTCTTGCCTCGCCCTTGATGTGCTGGATTACGGCTTAGTTTCTCTTCTGCCTTCAATGCCATCTGATATGCATCCTCAACCGTTCTGACAGTTGTCATGCTCATCTCATCCTGGATGTCATATCTTAAGCCATTCATATACTTGGCAACCTTCTCATCATCGCTCTCCCAATGACCTACCCTGATGTTGAGCTTGTAAAATTCTTCGGTATACTCTTTTACCATCATCAACTTCTGTCTCAGGTTCTGCATCCTCCTGAACAGTGTGATCTGATAATCCCTCGGGATGAACTTTGCCTTCATTTTTGCAATCATTCGATCCCAACTTTTAATTTTTTGTTTTCCTTTGGAACGTTTATCTGCCTGAAGCTCGTCCCACCATAATGTTTCATGTCCTTTCAACTTAGTGACAGCATGCCTCACCTTCTTATCCTCTTCGATATCCTCATAATCGAAGTAAGTATCAAGAGCTCGAATCCAATCCAGAAGCTCTTCTGCATCCAGACTTCCTTCATAAGTTGGAATGTCCATTTTTGTCTTTGAACTCATCCGATAAATAGCTTTAATCAATCGCTCGTTGGCTGCATCTTCAGCTGCAACTTCTCCTTGTTGTTTGGCTTCATCTTTGCCTTCGAAGTCGCTTAAATCTCCAGCATTTGTTGTACGTCTCTGTGCTGCCTCCATATCTTCCAATCTTGCTCAAAGATCTTGTATCTACCTCTCCATCTCTAGATTCCCTGCCGACCTAACTCTTCTTCGCACATCCCTGTCCTTTGGATCAGGTGATTGCCTTTCTCTTCTTGGCGGCATGGTGAAATATCCTCTCTCTGTCACAGAAAATAAAGAGTCAACTGCTCTGATACCACTTGATGCAGCACGCGCCACCCAGGACACATCCACTCTCACCAGGACCTTCTTCTTCACTGGCCCTAAGAGCTCAAATGCTCTTCCACTCCCTTGTCGGAAGTTTTCTGTACCCACATAATGCTTGGGGTGATCTCCCTTAACCTATTGGGAAATCAGACCTCTCTTGGTCGTGAGTCCTACACTCACGGAATCGGGTCTAACCAATCTCCGAATTCCGATGATCTTCTTGTCCACGGCTTTCTTGCCTCCAATCGGGAATTTACCCGTCGGGAAATCGGTATATACAAGGTCACAAGTCCCTCACCCCGTGGATCCCCGATTCTCGATCTGCGATGCCACCTGTCCCTCTTTTACTATGCTCTGGGACCTACACATTGTCCAATGGTTACAGGGATATCACCTTTTGCGATCTTGTAAACCTTGACGCAAATCTTTGCGCTCCCAACACGCGAACCCCTGAGTTCACGATATGCCGATGCCACCTGTCTTCCACTCAGCACTGTGGCCACGTGATTTATCGAGTTTCAGAGTTTCGAAACTCCTGCTGCAATGATTCTCACGACACCGTGAATCCCAAATTCTGAAATCCGATGCGCGTGAAGATTATCCCTTCCACGTCACTGCTTCCTTCCTCATTATCGGGTATCGCGGGATCGTGATTTCAAGTGTAGCAATTACTCCGCATAGGAAAGTCCCGAATGCCAAACCCCGACTCTCCGGGATCTCATGCCATGTATCCCTGCTGAGATCAACAACTCCGATCTTCTTGAGAAATCATCAATCATGATTTCATCCTATAAGAGTTCCCCAATCACAGAAAACCCGATATCCCGAACTCCGAATCTCGGGGGTCTTCTTTGCTCCTCCAGGCCTAAAACCTGTGCAACTGTTCTGAGATCTGACGGTGGTCGGGGCTTAGCCAATATTTCCTACGAATCCTGGCCGTTGACTCTTCCTCTTTGAGGTTTTCTTTGAAAATGACTAAGTGCTTCTGTCGAGACTTGTTCTCCAAGCCTGCGCTAGCATCTCCTGCTCAAAACCTTCCTCAACACGAGCCTTCTATGCTCCTTTTCAACGATATCACAAGGGTTCTATCCCTCTTGAGCTTATTCACTCTGACTCCTTCAGAGGAATGTATGCACACTCCTTGTGCTTGGCATTCAACAAGTTCTCAAGTGTTGAATCCTTCAGACTCTGCGCACTTCCTGCAGCAGTAGTCCTTAGTTCCTTGCTCAGATTCACGACTGAGACTTCTTCTTTTTCGGCCTGTACCTTTCTTTCACGGCTTCAATAACCCAAAACGGCTTATGGGTGAATGAGAAAAATAGTTAAACTACTGAGCCTTCATCGACGCACTCCTTGCGGATAAATTCCACTGCACTCCTTGTAGGAATCTCCTGGCTCAGATAGAGAAACAATTGAAACTCATTCTCTCTCCCTCTCAGAATTCAATTGAAACATGAAATCACATGCATTGTATATACAAAACAAATGCACACCAGAAACAAACATTCATGAGCATAATACGCAGAGAAAACAACACAAAACCATGCGCTTGAATCAAAGCTTTCTTCTATTAATTCAACTGCATATACATGGGTGTTCTCCATACAATATTCTCTGCTCTGTCTTCTGAATGCTGGCTAATGTTATAATGTACAAAGGAGGGTGTCTATATCCATTTTCCCTCTCTAACTCTAAAACTGTCTAATCTGGGAATAAAATCCTATCTACCTGCATTAAATCTATTAAATGCCTCCTATCTATTTCAGACAAGAGCGTATGGCTCGAGGTCTGATACAATACAACATGCGCTCCTTCATAAAATTTTTTATTGAAGGATATGGCGCTTCATCTTAAATGAAAATTAAAAAACTTGTCAAGCTTATATGTCATGTGTTTAAAAACACATGCGCTGGCTCCATGCCTTCTTTGGTAGTCACGATGCTCTTGCATCACTCTCGAATCCCCGAGACCCAATGGCCAGTAAAATCGCTGATTTTTCTCCTTCCTATGTCAGAAATTCCGCGCTATCGCGATCTCACCACTTGCGACTTCGCTACTCGCGAGGTTGAATAACTTCCACGTCGACTCCCGATACCCGAGATGCCAAAATTCACGATCTCTCTCCCTCGTGACTTCGCTTCTTGCTAGGTCAATTAACTCCTATGTCAGTGCCCGATGCATGAGATGCCGAAATGACAAAACTCGCGATCTCGCTCCCTCGCGACTTCATGATTTCTGTTGCCAAATCTTAGACACTTGTCTCACGAGATCCCGATAGGTGATCTCATGAGTAATCCAATGCCCTGGCTGACTTGGATCAACGTGCTGCCCCTCCTAGACTTTGAATCCCTCAGATATTCTCATCGTAACCTCCTCGCACCTTCTTGAGATCTGACGATCCATGGAACTTCACGAAACCTCTTCGAAGAATTCTGACCATCCATTATTTCCAAAAGAGTTTCTATGAGATGAACATAATACTTCCCCACGAAGACTTGTTCACCTGTTCACAAGCTTTCAACACTTGCTCGAACACATAAATGCACAATCCTTTTGTGTAATCCCTCGATGAATTCGAAGGCTTACTCCTCCTGAGCTTGTTCTCGATTCTCGAATCCTTCTGAGAATTTCTTGCACACACTCCTTGCAGCAACTCTACAACACTTCAAGTGTTCAGTCTTCCCTAACTTTGCGCACACCTGCAGCAACAGTCTTTCGACGCTTTACTCAGAATCGCAACTCTGAGACTTCTCCTTGGTCTGCGCACTCCTTGCACGGCACTGTGCTCAAATGCACTTCTGAGATGAATGGCAACAAAAGTTATCTCTAAGTGAACCCTTCTGTCAACGCACTCCTTGCGGACAATTCGACTGCACTCCTTGCAGGAATCCTCTGGCTCAATTAGAGAAACAATGGAAACTCATTCACTCTCCCTCTCAGACTTCAATTCCACCATGAAATCACATACATAGCATATATAAGCAAATGCATGACAGGAACCAAACATTCATGAGCATAACATCAATACACAGAGAATAGACACATAACCATGAAATTGAATCAAAGCTTTCTTCTATTAATTCAAATGTCTGTACATGGGTGTCTTTCATACAATTATCTACATGATCTTCTCTTCTTGCTCATGTTTGGTAATGTTATAATGATACAATGAGGGTGTCTATATCTTGTTTCCCTCTTGCGCTCTAAATCTATCAAATCTGAAATTAAATTCCTATCTACTAGCATTAACTAAATTAAATGTCGTCTATCTACCTAAAGGACGAGAGCTATCCACTCAAGGTCCATTACAATATACAAAAGTGTGCTTCATTAAATCCACACATTAATGTTTGTGCAACAATATCAAGGTGTTTTCAA
Organism: Picea mariana; assembly: GCA_032191745.1. Taxonomy (NCBI): domain Eukaryota; kingdom Viridiplantae; phylum Streptophyta; class Pinopsida; order Pinales; family Pinaceae; genus Picea; species Picea mariana. The sequence goes on from JASDQU011028099.1 coordinate 21,949, forward strand.
AATTTGTGCTGGCGCTGTCCAACTGTCTTCCGCTTCCGTGCTAGCTCGCTTGATGAGTTGGCGATTCTCCTGCATCAGTAAGGCATTGAACTCATTGAGCTGATGCTCAATGAATTCCTCTGAAAGGTACCTCTCTCAGAACTATTCCTCAAATAGTTCCCATGACACGTTTTTGATGGCCATGTTCAACTGCGGTAGGAGCATCTTCCACCATAGAAGAGCGCTCCCCTTCAGTTGGAAGACTACCATGCAGACCTTCATTTTGGAGGTCTAATCACGAAGTGCGAAGTACATCGCCATGTTCTCCAACCATGCCTCAGCGGCTGCACCATTTGGGGTACCAAATAACTCAGGAAATTTGACCTTCTCGAGTTCACGGTGAATGTTACCAGTACCGACCGGAGCACGCGGTGGAACCTCAATGGGTGCTAGCGCCCTGGCCTCATCTCTGTCCAAACGGTTGATAAGTTCCTCGGGCATGTGCTGAAAAGATCTCATCATTCCAACTACATCACCAACTGCTATCTTCTCTTGTCCAAGAGCCTGCTCGTCTCCCTGGGGGTTAGACCCTTCAAGCGTGGATGCTATTGGAGGTGTCGCACCTCCTCCCCTAGCATCTCATCATCTTCCTCCACAGTGTCCTCTAACCATGATTATCTGCATGAATACAAATCTAATCGATTAGCAATAGTATAATCAAAACATACCAACGAAAGTCGTAGCGATCCCAAGTCACGGGTTGAACCCGCTCTGATACCATATGTAATGAACCTCTCGTTCGTCACAACATCAAGCCTCTTCTATCAAGTGCAATTTTTTTTTTTTGTTTGTGTGTGTGTATAGGAAGATAAACATGACATTATACTCAACAACACAACATGACGACGAACCAATGCATGCAACTCACGCGACAACCACATAACAACCAATTGTAAAATCACATCAAGCACCTGGAAGCAATGTACAACAATCAACCGATGAAGAATAATAATGACTACCCGCCCATCCTACCCTGCAAAGGTTAGGACCTCCAGGACACATAAGCAATGCTCAAGCCCAAGTTCCCATCGATTTTGACCATTTAAGGTCTCAGGGCTAGCGACTGTTCTGAGGAACAAGGAGGTGTCTACATCCCATTAACATAATCAGGACCAAAACTAAATATGCTAGATCAACAACATCAATGATGATCATTGTGCGATAATGTTCTATGAATTAATCACACATCACATAAATTCCATGGTGCAAGAGAATTTGATTACCAAATCCATCATAAAACGACATAAGTTCGTGCATAATGTAATCAACTTTATTTTAATTCAAAGTGAAATGGTAGTCATATACTTTACTTCAAGGCGTGGGATTAAATCATTCATTAAATTCAACTGTAGCTAACATATTTAGTGGCAGATGAAGTAACTACACCCATGACCGTCCATACATATTGTGATGCAAAACAAATATCAATTAATTCATGGAGCAAGGTAGTCAATTACATGATCAGTCTCACCCCCTATAATTTCATGGTGCATAAATTATATTATAACTATACAATTCGTTCATACTTCAGCATCTCTTAATGGCGCAAGAGTAACCCACTTGTTTTAAGAGCGCTAAGAGAATAATTACATAATCAACCATGCTTCTCATTTATTCAAGATGAAATACAACTATCAAATCAATTCAAAGCACAAATGAATTAAGAGCTACATAACCATGACTCCAACAATTCTCCATTCATTTTTCCATTTTTGATGATATTCTTAATATGGTGCACAATTTGATCTATGACAAAATTTAAGGTAGATATACATATAAATCTAGACCAGTTTCTAAACATACAGATTCTTTCTTTTTATTTATTTTATTTATTTTTGTCTTGGCATAAGTTTCAATTATAAATTAGTAGAGGTGTTGTATTTATACTAAATTTGATCACCTTATTTATTAAAATAAATAATAACAGAAAGGTAACTTGTTTGTTTTATGAAGAGACGCCTGGAACTGGGATAAAACTTTTAAAAGAAAATGAGGTCAAGATTAAACCTTTCCTGCCATCTGTCTGAAAATTACATCTCTTAACACCAAGAGGGAATAAGTGGATGTATTCTAATTAACAATTGTTATTAAGACTCCACATGCAAGCTTACAGTATTTTTAAATTGTAAAACAATAAAAATTGATATATAAAAAAAAATGTAAAACAAATTCAACTAAAGAAAAACTTTTAAAACGATTTAATATTTTTAATCAATTTAACTATTATAGTATTGTTATAAACACAAAAAGGTGGGTACGCTAGCTAATTTAATTACATCTATAGTCACAACATCCATTATTAAAGCATTAAACGAACATAAAAATAGCCACGCCAGGAATTTCATAAAACAACAAGGAAACCGCACTGCCATTTACTGCTTCCATTCTGAAATATCTGCCATAACAATCACTTCCACTCTATGGTAAATGAAAGTGTTATTCAGAAAGTTAAAAACAATGATAATGCCACAATCCGCTCCAAGCCATTCTCAAATTATCATTTAAAATTCTTTGCCAGAATAGGTAGAATGCGGGTCGGTGTCCCAGTCGCATTAAAGGTGGGAAAAGGTAGAGAGGCAGCAGCCCAATTGTTGGGGCGACTGCAAGGGCATGAGGGTAAAGAGGGTAAGTCACCAAAAATTCACAGGTGTAAAGGTTTGGAGCTGGTGCACGTTGGCCAAGAAAAAAAAAATTGGGATAATAACTCCAGGATGAAAACAATATGCAGTCCAATAGAGAATTGCATTAAAAAGATTAAAAGGTAGGCAAAGGTGGGTTCAGGCTTGTTTGGCCACAGGAAGATGGAGAAAACCTCCAAGAATTAAAAAAAAACAATACGTTTCCAGTAATGAATCGTAATTCAAGGATTATCAAAACACAGTCGTGGTTTGGTGTCCTAGTTCAGCCTAACACTAACTAAAATTCATAACAACAGAATCACTCGAATAATGCTCAAAGAGCCTTTTCACTTATATTAAGCAGATAGCACAACTATTAAATCAGTCGACGGATAACACCGATTATTTTCTAACCACTTAGTGTTTGTGAATACTTCATAATCATTGCAATGCATAGACAACCAATATATGTGTCTCTCTCCATAATTGTTTCAGTAGTTGCAACTTTGATTTGCTTGAACGAAGAAAGTGACATAGTGGTTCTACGCTTTGTTGTGGTAATAATAATAAGAACTTACTGTAGGTAAAAGAAATTACTATGAAAACGGCTCACCGATTGTTCAATCTGTAACAGACTGATCGTTTAGGAAGCGCGATTCCATCACTGCTTATTGATGAGGCACTAACCTTTATCTTCATGATCCAATGTATTCATGGATGCTCTACTGTGACCTAAATCTTGTGGGAAAGATATCCAAGAGAATTCCTGAGCTAAATATGCGCATTCAACATACACTAAGGGTGACTCCAGTTAAAACTATAAGGCACCAAGGGTTGCGCAACAGTAAAAAGATCCCAAGAAAATTTAACACCACAAGAGACAGGTAGAACAGTCAAAATTCTAACAGTCGCAACTATCACAGCGCTACAAAAATAAGATGAAGCATGCAAACAAATGGAAATAAGAACCAACACAGAAATGTCTAGCAAGAAGTAAATCAAGGAAAAAAAAAATCGAGAAAGTAATGAGATATCAAAAATGTTGAGTCAAGAAAACTTTGTCATCATTCAAACCTTGCAGGTTTAGTTCGATGCATCAGGGCGCAAGACAATAATCATCCAAAGACAACAATAGAATAGGTGGTTAACGGGTTCATCCTTCGCTCATCATCCTCGCACAGGAAATTAGGGCGTTGAGATCCATAGGTCTTTTAACACTAAGGCAACGACCATAGATCAGGCTCCTAGCCGACTGCTCAGGTGAGGACTGAGGAGCTAAGAATGAAAGGAAAGTAGCTAATAAGGACACAACCAATCACAGCCAGGTGGTCAAGACATGTGGGAGATGAAGGCCATGGGAGTTGACAATCATCGAGTTGGGCTAAGCAAAGTTTCAGGCATCAAATGTTTTTTAAAATAACTCAGTTTACTTCTCCACTAAATACGCAGATCCAAGCATAAGTCCTAAAACATTCTACCATACAAAAATGAAGAGCGTACCATTGCCTGATTGCCCGCTCTGATTGACATCCCACATGCTTCGTGCAGCTCTCGCTCACCGACCATCAAGACTTCACTGGTACCTCCCAACCAATGTTAGGGGTACTCTTCTTCCCCCTTAGCCCCCTGAGCCGCAAAGGGGACACACACACTATCCATAGGTTTCGTCTAGCTCCCATCTCGCCTCACAAAGCTGAGCTACCACTCCTCTCTGAGCTAGGTATCCCCAACTCCCATAAGTAAATCAGTCAAGCAAATATTTCTGCACTGTAATGTTACACAAACAGAAGATCCTCCAACCTCCATCACCTCCCTTCATTATATAGTGTTTCGTGGTTCCTTACTTTCCAAAAATTCCCTTTTAGTTAATTTTTTATAATTAATTTCCTAAAAATTCCTCTCCGTACAAATGTTCCCCATCCCCTACATTCCTCCATAAATTTATTTCTTTAATTAAGTAATTATCTCTATTTCCCTCACCCACCTAGAGTTACTCCTAGAATCACTCCTAGGTGTCCCCAAATTCTCTTACAAGCTTTAATAGCTTTCCCTTTTATTAAATTGCTAATTTAGTTCAAAATTAGAAAGCTCTTGAATGGTAGATTCTTTACTAAGTTGACTTTCCGTGTTTTCCCTTAAGTTCCCCTTTTTCCCTTTTTATGTTACCTCTTTTCCCTAGTTTCCTATTTTTTTGATTTTCCCTCCTTCCCCTTTTACTTAGAACTCAAAAAGGCAGGTGTGAAAATTAACCGTTTTTCTCATTTTCTTATTTAATTAGTATACTTTAATTCATTAAGTTAATAAAACAATTAATTCCCTTTTTAACTTTTAATCCAACATAATTTTACTTTTTTATGAATAAATTAAATTTCTTACTCCCTTCATGTTACACCTTTTTATGAATAAATTAAATTTCTTACTCCCTTCATGTTACAAGATTAACGAAGATCATAATTATTACTTAAGTTGTTTTTATTTTTATTATTTTTATTACCATTTTTTTTTATATATAATACAAAATTTTACCAGTAGCGTAATTTAGACTTAGGCCTTAAATTTCGTTCTGGGAGACATTAATTAGAGAAATTGTTTTTTTAGGGATTTGGTAGACAACAATAACCCCTGGAGTCAACACTCCACTAGGTGAACTTGTGGGAGACTAAGGGCTTCTAAGGAATAAGGCCCCCACATTATTGTGTGACGCTTAGACTCATCGTGAGCGACTGTCGCAGTCTTCCCTCACAACATCGTGGGTCCTCTTGAACTAGGTAATCATTAACCTACAGTTTGAGCCACGGTGGGAGTGCTAGTAGGCTGTGGCAGGGCTGTTGTCCACATGATGCAGGAGCATCGACTACTCATCAAGCGAGCCAGTGTGAAGTGGAGAACAGCTGGACAGCGCCAGCACAATTTTTTTGAAACACCTTGATATTTGTTGCGCCAAACATTAAAGTGTGAAATTCATGAAACGCACTTGTACATTGTAATGGGCCTTGAGCGGATAGCTCTTGTCCTTAGGTAGATGAGGCATTTAATATTCTTAATGAAAAGTAGATAGAAATTTAATTCTAGATTTGATAGCTTTAGATCTCGAGAGGGAAACGGGATATAGACACCCTCCTTTGTACATTGTATTATCACGGAACCATTCTGAAGAAAAGAGCAGCAGAGTGATTGTATGCAGAAACCCCATGTACAGATATTGAATTAATAGAAAATCTTTGATTCAATTCCATGGTTGTGTTAATCTCTGTGTCTTATTGATATTATGCTCATGAAGGTTTGCTTTCTGTCATACATGTGCTTTTATATGCTGTGTATGTGATTTCATAGTTAGATTGAAATCTGTGAGAGTAAGAAATTAGTTTCAATTGTTTCTCTATATTGAGCCAGAGAATTCCTGCAAAAGTTGCAATTGAATCTGTCTGCAAGGAGTGCATGACTGTAGGGTTCAGATAGAGATAAATTTTGTTCTAAGCTCTCAGAAGTGCAGATTAGGCATCGAATCCATGCAAGACGTGCGCAGGCTGGATGAAGACTCAGAGTTGTGATTCTGAGTGAAGGGAGATTAAGACTGCTGCCACAGGTGAGTGCGCAGAGTCGAGGAGGCTTCAGCACTTAGTTGTGTTCGAAGAGATGTCGCAAGGAGTGTGTGTGACAAGTCTTCATAAAGACTTGTGAAGCGAAGACAAGCTCAGGAGGAATAGGCCTACATTCCACTGGAGGAGAATCGTAGGAGTGTTGTGGAACGTCCGGGAGAAGCTCCACAGGTTGGCGAGTGGTTGAACAAGTCTTCAGGAGGAAGTGTTTGATTCATCCCATAGGAAATATCAAAGGAAGGACGGATGGGTGAAATCTCCTGGAGAGATTCCATGAGAACCTGAGGACCGTTAGATCTTGCAAAGTTACAAGGAGTTTAAGGCGTGAAAATTCATAGGCTTGAAGCTGAGGAGGGAGTGGAGCCATGGATCTGGAGTCACTGGGATCATTCGATCCACACGTGACATCGCATATCGGTGATTCGCAAGGTGAAGCGCCAAAGGTTTGCAGCGAGAGTTGCGAGATCGTGATCCATGATATCCTGATAGGATCACAGCCGTTGATCGTGGGGACACGTGTCAAGGATCCCGTCATATCAAGGTTTGGGGAATCAGGGTTCTCGACAAGAGAGAACACTCGCATGCCAGATTCGTGATCCACGAAATCCCGAAGGTGACGTGGCAGAGTGGGACCCCGGAAAGAAGTGGAGTACAGGTGGCATTGCATCGGGGAATCGGCACATCAGGACTTGGAGCTTGGAAATCCAGAGTGTCGGCATCACGAGTAGCAAAATCTCGATAGGGAAACCCTCGATAATAGAAGAGGAGAAAGTCAGCGATTGACCCATATCGGGGTTCGAGAAATTGCAAAGCATAATGCGCGTGACTACAGAATTCAGGAAATCGCGAATTTCGATTTCCCAATTTGGAAGGGAGATCATTGGAGAAGTGTTGTGGGTGAAGAATTCCCGACAGGGAATTAGAAGGGCTTTGACACTCTTTGGGCCAAAGATTTGAGAAGGTCCTGGTGATCGTGGACGTTTCCTGGTGACGTCTGCATCAAGTGGTATCAGAGCGGGATAAGTTCTTTACTTTCTGTAGCACAGAAGGAGAAAGAAAAATTCACCATGCCGCCAAGAAGGGAAAGACAGTCACCTGACCTAGAGGACAGGGAGGTGAGAAGAAGGGGCAGGCCGGTAGGAAACCCAGAAATGGAGCGCCAAATGAGAGATCTCCGAGCAAGGCTTGAGGAGATGGAGATAGCGCAGAGACGCACAGCTGGTGCAGGGGATCTTAGCGATTCTAAGGTCGAAGAAGAAGCTGGACATGCCGAAGAAGTCACAGTTGAGGATGCATACCAGATGGCTCTGAAAGCCGAGGAGAAGCTGAGCCGCAAGCAAGGACAGCGAGGGTGAGGCAGAAGTCATCCCAGAGGCAAGGGAGTTGCCCAGGAGAAATATCAAAAGCCCAAGGAGGATTGGAAGATACCTCAGGGTAAAATTGAAAGAGTTGGAACCTCACAGAGGCAGCCGTATGTTGAGCCGAGAGGACAGCAGAATGATCAGCGAGGAGATTATGCTGATGCGAACACTCTTCCTCGTACTAGAGGTCGAGGTAGAGGAAGAGGAGGAGTGATCACATGTTTTACATGTGGGAAGAATGGGCATAAGTCATTCGAGTGTCCAGAGAAGAAGAAAGACGCAGGAGAAGCTCACATCACTGAAGCGTAGAAGCGTGATGCTGAGAACGAAGATGTAGACAGCGAAAGATCACTTGGAATGCATAAGGTCCTTTTGACACCCGAGAAGGAGGTGGAAAGCACCGTACATAGAAGCCAACTGTTCAGAACCGCTTGCACAACCAAGGATAGGAAATGCAAGGTCATTGTAGACAGCGGGAGCACTGATAATCTCATTTCAACCGAGATGGTGGAAAAGTTGGAGCTGGAAGCAACTAAGCACCTGAGTCCATATAAAGTCTCGTGGTTACAAAAAGGACACCGGGTAAGTGTCACTAAACAATGTTTAGTTGAGTTTAAAATTGGGAATTATCATGATAATATTTTATGTGATGTCATTCCCATGGACGTCTGTCATGTATTGCTAGGTAGACCATGGCAATATGACCGAAATGTGGTTCATGACGGAAGGATGAACACATACACTTTGGAAAAGGATGGGAGGACACACAGACTACTTCCGATAAAGGACAAAGAAGTGAAACCGGAAGTAAGCAATACCATACTTCTCATGAGTGGGAAGGAGATTCTCATAGAGATGGAGAAGAAGGAAGATCCACAATTCTTTGTCATCAGGAAACCGAGAATTGTCCTGACTAGCACAAGAGTGGACGACTTACAGGATGAGATTCAGGAACTGCTGGGAGATTTCACTGACATCATCGTGGATGAATTACCTCGTTCGTTGCCATTGATGAGAAGTGTGAGTCACCATATTGATCTCATACCGGGAGCGAGTTTGCCAAACAAAGCTGCATACAGGTTGACGCCGCAAGAGAATGAGGAAGTCAAAAGGTAGGTACAGGACTTGCTGGATAAAGGACTGGTCAGAGAAAGCCTGAGTCCGTGTGCCATTCCAACGGTACTGAGTCTGAAGAAGGATGGAGGCTGGAGGATGTGTACAGACTCCAGGGCGATAAATAAAATCACCATCAAGTACAGATTTCCATTACCAAGTGTAGTGACCAAGATTTCATTAAAACTACCATGAATTAAAACAGAGCGGAAATTTTGAAATTTACTAAAAATTCGCTTACTCTAGCATATTCACTCCCAGATTTTGATAAATAAAATAACATTTTACATAACAATTTGCATAACAAGTTAAATTTACATAACAATTTGCATAACAGGTTAAATACCTCATTCTGATGCTATCGCTCCCTTCGCTTGAACCTATCCGCAGCTGATTGCTCTTTAAGACACCCCAAAACCAGCCACCCTATCGACCAGTACGCCTGGCCCTAGGACATCTATGGACGTCCTAGCCCTCCGAGCCCAAAACCCCTCAGCCCCGGTGCACTGTAAATCCCACTGTTAACTAACTCTGTCTCAAAGCTCCCAAAATATCCTCTCTCGTAGAATGCATGAATGAATAATCCCCCAAAGTCAATCCTCCTCCTTCCCCTATGCCTCCTTCACCGCCCTCACACCTTTACTCCCCACCAAACACCTTATCTCTTTATTAATGCTCCATCCATCATTTATTTCATGTTAATTATCTTATCCTTTACTTAATGTTCCCTTTTACGTATGGGTTACGTTATCCCTCATGGGATACGTAACCCTATTTAACCTTATATTTTATTTTTCCCCCATTTGTTTAATACATAATTAATCAATTACTTAATTAATAATCAATTAATCACTAACCATTAGTTTAATACTT
>JASDQU011028100.1:0-31550 GCA_032191745.1 Picea mariana
AAGTTACAATCAATGACACCACAAGCAAACGAAACCACATGAGAAACAAAAAAAATAAGAAAAAGAAGAAGAAATGGAGTAGGAAGAATATTGTGGTAGCGACATTGTAAGCAACACCTTCTTCCAAGCTATGCAAGGGATGTTATTGAAAGGGACACACTGAGGAAGAGTGATGGAAATTTCACCCTAAGAAGTGCCCCAAACATTTCCAAAAGAAGAAGAAGAAGGCATTGATAACAGCGAATGCTGAGGAAAGGGTGGAAAACACCTCATACATGGAAGGGAAGATTAGTTGTACTAATATTCAATAAGAGGTGGTATTAGTTGGTTTCAGTTATTAGCACTGAAAATGACCTAGGTTTAAAATTTTCGATTTTTGTCTAGCATCAAAGTCCAATTTAAATGCTTAAATGCTTTTTGCAAAATATATATATTGAGGCTTTATGATAAAATTAAGTATTGGTCTTCAGGCCAATTTTTAACTAATTACAAAGTCTACAAAGCTCCTGAGGTCTAGATCCAAGTTTTAAGAAATGCCAAGCTACTTGAATGTTAATGCTGGGGTTCAACACAAAATATAGTCATTGGTCATGTGACTCATTTATCCCTATATCCAATCATCCAATTGAATATTTCAATGCATTATATTCCAAATCAACACTCAACGCACATGTCCAAGCACACGAATGCTAATGCCAACACTTAAGGACTTTTAATTTGGTTCTAATATGTTAAAATTTGGGTTTTTAAGTGGTTCTCGGGTATGTGAACTGTTGTTATTATATTTATCAAAAATGTATTTGGTCCACTCTTCAGCTCAATTTTCAAGCAATCGAAAACATGTTGTCAAGTCATCGAGCATTAGCATCATCAAATTCCATGAAGAGAATCCCACAAGGAGTAGTATGGTATTGCACTACACATTGAAGAGTACATGCAATAGGATACATTTTAAAAGTTTTAAAATTGCACGATGGTTTGCATATGGGATAAGGTCCCAATCATAGAGATCAATTTCCACATATTACAGTCATCATACAAGCCAAAGACCAGAGTCCATGCACGAGACGAACCTGTCCAAACCTTATCACACATCATGAATCTACAGTCATGTGGGGGAGAGCATACATGGACACCCAAAAAAATGGGCTCTTCGATTTGTCTATATTTTGATTATTGGTTGAGCCAGTGCCGAGAAGATCTCCCATCTACCAGGATTAAGCCAATTACTATTTGTGCTAACAAATGTCAAGTATAAATTGAAGGTGTCAGGGTTTTTATGTGCGCTGGTGTTAAAAAGTGTTGAAATAAAAATAACACTCGAGAAACAAGTGCCCAGAATCCCAGATGCAAGCAACTAAGTGTCTCGGTCTTGCAGCATATGGTGACGAGATAGATGTTGTGGCTCCTGTTGACATTTTGAAGCAGACATTTAAAATACCATATTCCAAAGCTCGATTGTCTCTTGTAGTTCATCGTATTGGGAAGACTCTTACATTGAATACATGAACATAGGAGAAGTGTCAAAAAACATTATAAGATGGTACTTAAAGGCTCTTGGTCAAATGGAGAGTAGGACTTGAGGTTGAGCATGAGATTCAGTTGTTTCCAGAGTCACCGTTGTGTAACATTGGGCTATGCAAGTAGTTCATCATTAAATCATATGAAGTGAAGAAGTATTTACAGTAGTTGTTGGAGAAGGGAGTCATCAAACTTTTTACATTGTCATGTGGTTCACCATAATCATGGTGCCAAAGAAGGATAGAAGCTAGAGAATGTGCATGGATGACCATGCCATGAACAAAATCATCATCAAGAATAAATATCCTCTACCAAGGATTGATGACTTGTTAGATCATCTACAATAAGCTAAATTATTCACCAATATGGACCTCAAATCAAGTTACCATCAATTGAGGATCAACGTGGAAGATGCATGGAAGATAACATTCAAAACAAGACAAGGATTGCATGAGTGGTTAGTGATTCCTTTCAGTTTATGTAATGCACTTGCAACTTTCATGCCACTGATGAATGATGTGATACACCCTTTCATTGACTCATTTGTGATAGTATATTTGGATGGCATACTAATCTTCGTAATATATGGTAACATCACTTCTCACATGTGACATAGGTATTAGAGACCTTAAGGAAGAATCAATTGTTTACAAATTTGTAGAAATGTGAGTTGGGGAAGATGTCCTTGATATATCTTGGACACATGATTGGTGGAGGAGAGTTGGGAGTAAATCCAAAGAAGAATGCATCCATCACCCAATGGCCTATTCCCACTAGTATTATATAAATTATGAGTTTAATGAGAGAAACCCAATACTTGAGGAAGTTCATTGTAAACTTTTCCGTAGTAGAAATTCCATTGTATGTATTGACAACCAAAGGAAATAAATTTCATTGGGGTAAGCCACAACAAGAAGCATTTGAAGAATTGAAGAAGAAGATCATTGATCCTTTTTTCTTAGACATGCCAAATTTGCAACTACCTTTTTAGCTAGAGATATATGCCAATGGGTATGCATTATGAGTAGTGCTCATGCAAGGAGGAAGGCCTATGTGTTACCATTCATAATTGTTTCATGGAGTAGTACTTGACTACCCCGTGTATGATAAGGATCTCTTTATGATTGCACAAGCGGTGGAGAAGTGGAAGCACTATCTACAAGTAAAATAAACCATAATACACATGGATCATTAGCCACTTTAGTACTCACAAAGCTAGAGAAAGATGCAGTAGGTGATGCATTACAAGTTGTTTTGATTCTTGCAACAATTCAAGGTTAAAAAATTCCAAGCTAGAGATTGGGCACTCCTCTATGACTCCAATTTGAAGAAATTCAAAGGAAAGCTTAGAACCAAATGGCTAGAACCATATGAGGTTGATCACATATTCAATAATGTCTATGTGAGGATAATAATAATTGACCAAGACAAGAAACCACTTATTAATGGGCACCAATTAAATTTGTATAAAAATCCATTAACTAAAGAAGAGTTTATATTAACTCCATAAGAAAGAAGAGACAAACTAAATGTGATTGAAAACATCTCTACCATAAATCTAGAGTAATACCTTCCATCATCTCTTTAAAAAATAAAAAAATAAAAAATAAATAAAATAATAATTGTTATTATGAAAACCTGCAAGGACATCATAAGACAAAGAAAACCCTAAAAACCAATTTTCTGGCAAGCCTCCTCTGCTAAAAAATATTTCCCTAGTGAAAATCCGGGTTGGGGTGCTATAGGATAGTGGGAATTCAAATTCCATATTGTTAGTGAGTTCCTCACTATATAAAAAGAAAAAAAAAACAATCATACTTTCATGCTTTATCTATTTTGTCTTGCTCAAACTGTAGAAACAAAGTCACATTCCATAATCAAACTCAAGATGTAGAATCAATTCAAGTTACTGAATTAAATCAAAGTCAAAGGTTGTAGAATTACAAAAATATGTGCAGTAAAATAATATTGTAGAGTCACACCACAACTCGACAACACAGGTAACTCAAGTATATCTCCATAATTTTCATATTTATGATATTTAATTACCATTCTTAGTTACAAAAGAAACCATGTCATCCCTATAACCATTCCTGAGATTCTACCCAAATATTATCTATTTTTGTAGCTTCTGTATTCACTAGATTCTCCCAATGCCTAAGGTCCACCATTTATTCTAGTTGGGGGTATTCAGAAGCCTTCGTGCTACACAAATTAATTTGAAATTTCTCATTATCCTTTGTGCTACTAAACTAATGCTTTAGCATGATCCCTCCACAAGTTATTCAACCTACATGTCGAGACGCATTACCAATTTTAAAGGAAAATACTATAATTGAAGAGCCAAATGGATGATTACGATGATGGAAACTAGTAATAATTATTTTTTATGCCTCATCACTTTGATTAATAATAAATCATTTGTATTGAAGCCTACTTGTCTAAATTAGTTTCCAATCACTATGGAAATGGTGTGCAAGTAATGGAAACTACTAATGAGTAGTTATGGAGATGAAAGATTCACCAACCCTCCACTATAGCAACAATTTTAAAATGGCTTTGGCACAAACAATTAGTGATGGTGAATCATCGACCTATAGTAGTGCTATAGAGGTCGATAATATTGGAAAATGCAATAGGGAAGGAAGTGTTAAGAAATATACATCAAAGTTTACAAATTGTAGGTTATTGCAAAAGTTAGAATTAAGAATTAACTGTAAAGTTTATTAGCAATTATGGGAGGAGCATTGAAGAAATAAGAGCATGTAGATATAGATTTAATCCACAATAGCCTTGAGGTGTAGTACACATTCCAACAATCGAGATGGATGGCATTATTTTATAGACTCAACATATACAATGGTATGATTACTATAGAGTTTACTCAACAATTGCATGGAAATTCTATGATAGTTCGAGGTTTGTTGACAGAGGTTAGAGAAAAGACAATTTCATAGGTGATAGGTCTCTCCACAGGAAGGGAGTAATGGTTTAAGAGTAAAATATACTCCCACAATGCCAAATGAAGTTTTCTGGATGTGAGTGAATCTACTATAGACATAGGAAAACGAGTTCAAAGATAATCATGAACAAATTCATTGGATAAGGTAGTTTTTCATGTTATGAGGTACATCACATGAAAAGGAAGGCACAACATTATGTTTTCCTACTATTTTAAGATCTTTAAACATTTAAGACACTAGACGATCATTAACATTCCATGTTACTTAATGAAGTCGCTCCGGAGGATGGATACAAAAGTCTAATTTTGGAGAGACGCAATTGCAACACATTGTGTGATCTAGTTGGACATCGGTGGCCACCCACCTCTTCCACTGACTCAACATGATTCTCCATCTTGGTTGTTTTTTTATCTACATTTTTTTAGGCCCTAAACTTCTAGGTCTGTTTTGAGGCCTTAAATGATGTTTTTTGGCCATTAGGGGGCATGGGGTGGACGTCGATTACAAAAGCCTTCCAGCAATTGTACTTCCGAATTAGATCTTTCCAACGAGCTACTGTGCACCCCAAATGGAGTTTGTATGTAAAAGTTGCACCCTTGCGAAGTTGGCGTATAAATTACCCTCCTTGGGGACTGTAATCCTTTTGGCAGTCTATCTCCTAGGGTTAGGATTTTGGATCTATAGTTTTTTAACTCTAGAGGCTTAATATTTTATGTTAAAAGGACATTTTCGGCCTCTTGTAATTTCTTCTTGCAATGAGCATGTCCGACACCTCTGTTTTTAGAGATAAGCTATCACCAATATAGTTAGTTTGTATTGGTTTGTAGTTTACATTCTTTTCCTATTTCATTCATTAATATAATTTGGATTTCACTATATTACTGTGTTCTTTGCAATATTTTTTTGCATGTGTTTCCATTCATATTCCTACCTTTCATTTTTTTCTCTATATAATCTGAACCAACGGTATCGGAGAAATATGCTCTTTGCTGTTTCTTGGTGCATGTCCTTGATGAGGTCATGGTATTGAGAATTAGGGTTTGAGATAATTTCACTTAGGGAAAACCAGTCTCATCTATGTAAGCGACCTCCCCATGATGGAAGAAAAGATAGATAACAGAGCAGGATATCCTATCAAGTTGTTTCTCGAGGAAGCCCTTGTGTGATAGTGGAATGAGATGATGGACAATTTCTCCCAAATCCTTCAATGACTACAAATGATGGTCGAGGCACCTTTAGAAAGAAGCCATTTCAGAGGTGTGACACCCTTCAAGGTGAAATTTAACTTTGACATCCATTTATTTGAAGGCTATATAGATGTAGATGCTTTGGAGAAATGGTCAAATTTTTTATAGGGTTATTACTCTATTCAATTTTTTTTCGACATTGAAAATATCACCTCCATGCTCCTCAAATCCCTCCCTCATCTCAAATATTGGTGGGAAAGTTACTAGGAGAGACATAAAAATGATGAGACTACAACATTTAGGGTAGAACCCACTTGGGCAGACTTTGTTGATTCCCTCAAGGAGGAATTGTTCCCAGTGGGAAACTATAATGACCATTACACGAGATGGATAGCTCTGTGTTAGGAGAGAGACTAGCTGGTGCCAAAGTACACCAATATCTTCCATACCTTGTGCTCAAATCTAGGTTATGAAGACTTTGAGTGGCACTTGGTTTTGAAGTACCACATTGGCATACACAAGAAAACATGTTTTTCTTAGACGAATCCTTCCCGAGAGCCTCTTATTGATACATTATCAAAATCAAGCAAAAATTTAAGTAACAAAATAAGTTGGAGTTTGGGTCTGTAAATCTACCACAACAAAAGAGTGGAAAAGGTGGACCTAACTCAAAGAATAATTTTGTAATAGCTAAAACCATTCCTCACTACCTATCCAAGGGTTCATTCTTGATCTCAATATCATCCGATTCCCTATATTCTATACAAGTGATTGACCTATTATAGGAGAGACTAGCACCATTGTTTCCCAAATTATTCAAAGTACAATATAATACTATTCATTGGAGATTGTTTTAGATAAAATCCTTTTTAGTACAATACTATTTTAGACACCTTTTTTTATAAAGAAAGTTTTATTTCACATTGATTGAAATTGATTAGTCTTTCCCCTTTTACACCTACTAAAGTTACTATGATTGTTGGTATATTGTCACTTATTTGAGAAGGTTTATGGACTTGTAGCCTATATGAGAAACTTTTTTTTTGATGATGCTTTCTAAAGTCCATCATTGTTCTTAATAAAATTTTTATATTAAAAAATTATAGTGGCACTAAGCCCTATGATTGAAAACTGGAAATTAAAAGTTTATAATTTTATTCTGATCTCCCTTTGACTCCCAACCATAAAATTAATGTAATATGAACTCTTATGGTTCCAATAGATCACCTTCCTTTGACAAAGTATTAACATCATTATTCAATTTCTTGTAGATATAGAGAATAAAGAGGGGAAAAATATTTCAACAATTTCCTTGAGGTGTGTGGCCAATGGAAGTAAGGGAAAACCATGCTTTAGGTATGAAGATCTCTAAAGCTAAGTTATTTGGGATTTTGGATGCATTTGTTGTAATTTCATGCAAATTTATAGTTGATTACTATAGATATGTCTAAATTGTTGGAAACATTATTAGAATTCCTTCTAGCATAGTAATATGGATTAATGTCATGTTGGTTGATGTCATAGTGATGTCACCATCAAAGAATTATGTTTCATACCATTTATAGAAACCTATATCAATAAGATTCTATTGTCACTAGGATTTTACTCTTGTCAAATGGTGTCTAAGGGAAGGGTCATATGACCTTTCCTCTATAATTATTTCCCTATCGAGGGGATCCCATGGAAGGTTTAATTGACCCTTCCTCTATATTTGTAGATGCTTTGGAGAAATGGTCAAATTTGTTATAGGGTTATTCCTCTATTCATTTTTTTTTTCGACATTGAAAATATCACCTACATGCTCCTCAAATCCCTCCCTCATCTCAAATATTGGTGGGAAAGTTACTAGGAGAGACATAAAAATGATGAGACTACAACATTTAGGGTAGAACCCACTTGGGCAGACTTTGTTGATTCCCTCAAGGAGGAATTGTTCCCAGTGGGAAACTATAATGACCATTACATGAGATGGATAACTTTGTGTTAAGAGAGAGACTAGTTGGTGCCAAAGTACACCAATATCTTCCATACCTTGTGCTCAAATATAGGTTATGAAGACTTTGAGTGGCACTTGGTTTCGAAGTACCACAATGGCCTACACAAGAAAACATGTTTTTTTAGACAAATCCTTCCCGAGAGCCACTTATTGATATGTTATCAAAATCGAGCAAACATTTAAGTAACAAAATAAGTAGGAGTTTAGGTCTGTAAATTTGCCACAACAAAAGAGTGGAAAAGGTGGACCTAACTTAAAGAACAATTTTCTAATAGCTAAAACCATTCCTCACTACCTATCCAAGGTTTAATTCTTTATCTCTATCTCATTCCATTCCCTATATTCTATACAAGTGATTGACCTATTATAGGAGAGACTAGCACCATAGTCTCCCAAATTATTCAAAGTACAATATAATACTATTCATTGGAGATTGTTTTAGATAGAAGCCTCTTTAGTACAATACTAGTTTAGACACCTTTTTTATAAAGAAAGTTTTATTTCACATTGCTTGAAATTGATTAGTCTTTCCCCTTTTACACCTATTGAAGTTACTATGACTGATGGTATATTGTCACTTATTTGAGAAGGTTTATGGACTTGTAGCCTATATGGGAATTTTTTTTTACGATTCTTTCTAAAGTCCATCACTATTCTTAATAAAAATTTTATATTAAAAAATTATAGTGGCACTAAGCCCTATGATTGCAAACTGGAAATTAAAATTTTATAATTTTATTCTGTTCTCTCTTTGACTCCCAACCATAAAATTCATGTAATATGAACTCTTATGGCTCCAATAGACCACCTTCCTTTGACAAAGTATTAACGTCATTGTTCAATTTCTTGTAGATATAGAGAATAGAGAGGGGAAAAATAGTTCAACAATTTCCTTGAGGTGTGTGGCCAATGGAAGTAAGAGAAAACCATGCTTTAGGCATGAAGATCTCTAAAGCTAACTTATTTGGGATTTTGGATGCATTTATTATAATTTCATGCAAATTTGTAGTTGATTACTACATATATGTCTAAATTGTTGGAAACATTATTATAATTCCTTCTAGCATATTAATATGGCTTAATGTCATGTTGGTTGACATCATAGTGATGTCACCATCAAAGAATGATGTTTCATACCATTTATAGCAACCTATATCAATAAGATTCTATTGTCACTAGGATTTTACTCTTGTCAAATGGTGTCTGAGGGAAGGGTCATATGACCTTTCCTCTATAATTATTTCCCTATCGAGGGGATCCCATGGAAGGTTCAATTGACCCTTCCTCAAGGATGGCATTTACGTTGCAATGTATCCATTGGAAGGGTTGACTGACCCTCCCTTAAGAATTGTTTTCATGTAAAGGGGGATCTCGGGGAAGGTTTGGTGAACCCTTCCTCAAGCATAACAATCTCATCCAAGAGAGCTCAGAGTAGGATCAACCAACCCTTCCTCCATAATAGTATTTCCATTGAGGAGGTGCATGGGGAAGGGTCATCTAACCCTTTCTTAAGCATATTATTATTGTCTAAGGGATCACAAGGAAGGGTTGGCCAACCCTTCCTCTAGCATACTATTCTTTAAGAATGATATTTGTGTCATAGGGTGTCTAGTGTAAGGGTCAATTGATCCTTCCTCAAGCATAGTTTCTGTGTAGAGGGTGGTATCGAGGAAGGGTTGGTCGATCCTTCCTCTAGTATAGAAATCACATCTAGTGTATCTTGGAGAAAGGTTGTCCAAGCCTTCCTCAAGGATGGTATTCGTATCATGGGGTATCAAGTGTTAGGGTTAGTTGACCCTTACTCAAGTATAGTTTTTGTGTAGAAGGGGATCCTTGGGAAGCATTGACTAACCCTTATGATGATCCCTTAAATTTCCTACTTTTTTCTCATCCTTATTGACTATTATACCTTTCATAAGGCTCCAAAGGTCCCTTTCCATACCTGAAATATTGACATAATTATCAATTATTAGCCATTTTATTTTATCTACTATTTCTTGTGAATTGATAATTTTGGCATAATTATGAGATAAAAGTGATGGGATATTTGGGTTCCATGAGTAACTCAGTCCAAATGTGTTATTTCCATATTCTATAGAATAGTATCCCGAATAATGCTTTGTTGCAAAATTTTATGATGACTCTCCTCTATGTGAAATATGCATGTGATGTAGAACTCATAGTTGGAACATAGTAGTGCTATAAGATACTTATTAAGTAAAATAGTGTGTTGTAGAATTTATAACTATATTTGTGTTGCAAATTATTTCATTAATTCAAAATCCTACAGATCACAGTTATTGAGAACATGCCTTGTTGGACACAGTGGTACAATATTGTTATTGATGTCAACAAGGTGTAGAAGAATCCAATATAAACCCAAATCTCAAAATGAAGAATGTTAATTGAAGCTCAGAAGAGATGAAACATTTGAAATAACACAAGAGATATAGTTCTGCGAGTAAAGAAATCCTTTTTTAAAGGATCGAGTTACAAGAGCCGTTCATTTTTAGTTTGGGACAATCCAGGATCGTTAGATCAAGATGAAGTCAAAGGTTGGGAAGAATTAAATATCAACCGTCAGATCTGAAGTAGGAGCTTCAGATGGTTTCCGAGCCGTTGGATCAAGATTCGATATGGAATGGAAATGTTGAACCATCAGATCACACTAAAGGAAAGAAGGTTTTCAACTTCGACGTTGACCACTCTGACAAAAAGGAGTCTAAAACAGGTAAGTTCACTCGAAGGCCGAAGACTCAACATCATGAACTCCCATCGACCATCAGATCAGAGGAAGTCCCATCAACGTTTGATCTGGAGTGAAAATATTCAGAGTGTGCCAAGGAAGAAGGTGGTCAACTCTGACCTTGACCTACTTTGATGATAAGCAGCTCAGATAAACCAAGAACTCCCGAACCCTGAAGTTATGGAATAAACAAAGGCCATAGGATCAAGACAATTGAAAATATATGGTGGTAGATCTATTCGACACTTCAGAAATAATAGAAGGATGGTATAAAAGTGCCTAAACTCCCGAAGCCACGAAGTACCAAAGTCACAAAGTAAGACATGTGGCAGAAGACAAATATGACACGTGGCCCAATCGACTAGTGATAAGTGTCAAGGTATAATTGGCACATTAGGTATATGAAAGTCACAAATCAAGGTGACACGTGAAAACCACTCAGTCGGTGCCACGTCAAAAGTGACATCAACAAGCTACGTCACTCTGGGACTACATCCTCCGGGGATATCCAACTTCTTCTACCAACAAAAATACTCAAAGCACCGAAGGCCGAAGTCACGAATAACCGAATACCCGGAGAACGAGAGCTCCTTTATGCCTAAGTCTACAGTCCTAGATCTTGGACATGTGACGGTTATCAAGCAGAGAGTGTTGATACACCCTTATAGGAAATTTACTTCGAAATAATTGGAAGACTGCAAAGGCTTGAGTCCCGAAACACCGAAGTCTCGAAGTAAACGAGAACCATCCATCTCAAACGTGCAAATAAAATGCGATTGTCAATCTTGATAAGTGATTAAGAAATATTTTGGATTAGTTCTTAGTCACCGCCTATGGTCATATGGAATAAAGGTCCTAAAAGTGCGTCTGCACGAACTTTAACACACAAAGGAAGAATTTTTCCTCTGTCAGGAAGAAACTTTGAACCATAAAGGATCTGGATTCTGTCCCGATTGATATTAAGTGATCAAATACATCTAATGCATTGGAAAGATAATTGAAAATCTCAAATATGATCGGTTGGAGAACTCGGGATGCAACATAAGCTTAAGAATGAAATAAAAATGCATGGGATCAAGTTAAAAGAAATCGATCCATACCTGTGATCGATTTATGAAAATCCCTCTTACTAAATTGAAAAGCGTTCACGTTAATGTGTGATGAATAATAGAGGAAGATATTAATTCTAAATTAAAAGACAAATGTTATTACTGTTAATTTAAATGAATAGGTGCAATGGTCCAAACAAAGGGGCAGGATGCTTCAAATCTCACACCGGTTGGAAGAATATATAAACAAGAAATAATGGTGAGAAGAAAGTGTCTCTGCAGTCCATATCAGAAGATCAAAGCAGAAGCAGATTCCAATAAGAGGAACTGATGATACTTATGCAGTGAGGGTGGAAGGGAGGAGCAAGGAAGGATTCACATCCTTTACTAAGTAAAGTGTAAAAATAAGGGAGTTGGTGCTTCCTAGGGTTGGTGCCTTAAATATGAGGGAGTTGGTGCTTCCTAGGGTTGGTTCCCTAAAGAAGGGGATTTGTGTCTCCAAAAGTTAGTGCTCTAAAGAGGATTAATGTCCTTCACAATCTCATATTATTCTTTATAAGCCTTGTAATTATTGTTAATTATATTTATATAATTGATTTTAAATACAAGTCCATTGTTGATTTATTGTGGTGATTAATAAAATAAAAAAGTAAATGCTAATTGTTTAAAAAAGGTAATACTGATTCACCCCCCTCTCAGTATTTCCAACAATTGGTATCAGAGAAAGTGCCTTCAACACAGTTTAATAACTGGAAGGTAGATCCTGAAATAAATGGATCAACAAGAGGGAATGCCTTCCAACAAAAAACCATTGTTTAACGAAGGTGGTTATGCTCTCTGGAAAATAATAATGAAAAGCTACATGTTGGCTCTTGGTTTTTATGTTTGACAATCTATTGTAGATGGTTACATTGCACCAACTACTCCACCCACATATACTACAGAAAAGAAGATTTGCAATGACAACTCAAGAGCAGTTAATGCCATTCTAGGAGGATTGGAAAATTCTATATGTGTGAAGGTAATGCATTGTAAGTCAGCTAAGAAAATATGGGACAAATTGGAGGTTATATATGAAGGATATAACAAAGTCAAGGAAGCCAAACTAGAAATCTATAGAGCTCGGTTTGAAAATTTGAATATGAAAGAAGAAGAAAACATTGTTGAATACTTTCATAGGGTAGATGAGGTAGTTAACTCAATCAGAGAAGCAAGAGAAGAACTTACCAATAAAACTATTGTACAAAAGATCTTAAGGTCATTACCTATGATATATGATTCCAACATTTCCACAATTGAAGATAGACCAGAACTTGACAAACTCACAGTAGATCAGCTTCATGGAATTTTTACAACGTATCGGATGAGAACATGGAACGGAAAATCATCAAAAGGAGAAAGAACCTTTAAGGCATCTAAAGCAAAGAAGAAACATGATCATATGTCTAATAAATATCAGTCAGACATATCAGATGTAGAAGAATCCAACTTTATAAAGAAACTCCAAAAATGATTTGGAATATATAAAGGAAAGTTACCCTTCAAATGTTTCAACTGTGGCAGAAACAAACACTTTGCTAACAAATGTCCCTATCCCAAGAATGAGGATAATGATGATGAAGAATCCCACAACCAGAAAAACCAATACAAGAAGAAATTTTATAAGAAAAATAAAAACTTCTACTCCAAAGAAGACATCATCTCTTCATACATAACTGAAGATGAAGATTCAAAGCTTCTATTCATGAGAATAAACACTCAAAATAATAATATATATCATGAAGAAAACTCTGAAAGTGAAGGCGGAGTAGATCTAGAAGATGAAATGATTAGTTCTATGGAGGAACTAAGAAAGTATAAAAAGAAGAACAATCTACTTAGGGCACAACTTCAAGAATTTTAAGAATCACATCAATCAAGAGAAATAGATGCATCAAGAACTATCAAAGAATCATAGCAGATCATCAGTGATTTGAAGTCCCAGCTCCTGGAAGCTAAAAGAATTGAAGAAGTCATTTTAAAACAATTCAATGATAGAAAACGAGTATGTGAGAAGCTAGAAGATGAGATTGAGCTGCTAAAAGGTGAACTTGAAAAAGAAAAGAAGGGTTCGAAATTTGAAAATAGTTCAAAGATCTTGCATAAAATTCTTAGTTGTCAGAGGTCACCAAATAAAAAGACTGGTTTGGGATGCACCCAAGACTCAACTTCTACATCACAAGGATCTGTCAAAATACCAATCAGTTATGTAGATGCTCTTAAAATCCCCTTAAGAAGAGAATATAATAAGGCAAGGATGATTCCATTGGAGACCGTCCCAAATAAACAAAAATTAACATCCCCTACTAAAGAAAAATATGACAAGAAGAATACAATCACTAGAATAAATCCCTCTAACAGATATCAACATATCTTCCTTGGATATTTCTATTTCTGCAATAATTTTGAACACAAAGCAGTACATTGTAAATCCTATAGAAGGCACAATCCAAAAAATGTCCAAAGAAGTCAGAAGTTCAATACAGATAAAAGAAACTATAATTCATTCTCTCCATTAGAAGATTACAATATGGAATTCCTCAAATGTAATAACTATGGACACAAATCCGGTGAATGGAGATTTTCAAAGTATGTCAAAGAGATAAATATTCCCAACAATAAAAGAGCTGGAAGAAAAAGCAAGTAGAGAAAACATAGTGTAAAGTAGCCCTGTATGCCAAAAACAAAGGATATTAGTGTTATATAGACAATGGATGTTCTAAACATATGACTGGAGATCAAAGAAAATTTCTCAAGTTAACGAAGAAAGAAAAAGGAAAAGTCACCTTTGGAGATAATGTTTCAGCCATGATACTTGGAAAAGGCACTGTTAGCCTAGGGTATAACAAGGCCAAAGCATAAATTTTACTTTTAGTAGAAAATATTAAGCCTAATATCCTAATTGTAAGTCAAACATGCGATCAAGGTCACATACTTACCTTTTATTCTCATAAATGTGAGATACAAAGAGAAGATACATGGAATCTAGTGGCAGTTGCACCAAGAACATATATCAATGTGTACATCCTTGACATGTAAGGAGAAGAATCATGTTGTTTAGGTAAAGAAGATGAAATTTGGCTATGGAATAGAAGGTTGGGACATATAATCTTTGAAAAATTAATCAAAGCCAATAAGAAGGAGGCAGTAATGGATCTTCCAAAGATTAGAAAGTCTTCAAATCCTATTTGTAAACATTGTCAAATAGGGAATCAAACAAGAGTTAGGTTCAAAACAAAAGGGCATTCCACAACAAAACCATTAGAACTTATTCACACAGATCTATGTGGACCTACCAGAACTAAAAGTACTCATGGTGAACATTATTTTATGTTGATCATTGATGATTACACAAGATTGACCTCGGTATACTTTATAAAAGAAAAATCATAAGCCTTTGAGAAGTTTAAAACATACAAATCCCTTGTAGAGAATGAAACATATCTCAAAATTAAATGTCTGAGATCATACAATAGAGGAGAATTCACCTCTAAAGAGTTCATTCAATTCTGTGAAAATCATGGTATCAAAAGACAATTTTCAGCTCCCAGGACTCCTCAACAGAATGAGTGCTAGAAAGGAAAAAACATAACAGTTCAAGAAGTTGCAAGAACCATGCTAAATGAATCCAAGCTTCTAGAAAAAATCTGGAGAGATGCAATCTACACAACAGTCCACATACTTAATCGAGCTCAGTTGACACCCAACCATGACAAAAATCCTTATGAACTATGGTTTGGCAGGCCATCATCTGTAAAACACTTTATAATTTTTGGAAGTAAATGTTACATTAAGAATGATGAAGATAATTTAGGAAAGTTTGATCCAAGATATGATGAAGGCATATTTTTAGGGTATTCACCTAATAAGAAAACATACATATGTTATAATCTTAGACTACTAAAGATAGTGGAAAGTGAAAATGTAAAGATAGATGATCTAAAACTAAAGAAGAGCATATCCCAAGACATATCAAAAATTGATAAAAAATATCAACAAGAAGATGATGATGTAGAATCTCAACAAGAAGATGATGATAATGAAACATAGGAAAACGAACGACACACTGATGAAGAAGACAATGAAGAAACTCCCTTGCCAACATTTCCATAAAAAAGAGTTCAAAATAATCATTCTGAAAGTTAGATTATTGGAGATAAAAATGTAGGAGTGGAAACAAGAAGGAAATCCACATTTGAATCAGAACAAGCAATGTTATACCTGATAGAACCTAAGTCATTTAAAGAAGTCAACAAAAGTAAATATTGGATAAAAGCAATGGATGAAGAACTAGACCAAATAGAGAAGAACCAGACTTGGGAACTAGCTCCAAGACCCAAGGACAAGAATGTGGTAGGAACCAAGTGGATCTTCAAGAACAAACTAAATGAAAATGGGGATATTATAAAGAAAAAAAGTCAGATTGGTTTTCAAAGGATATTCCCAAGTGGAAGATATATATTTTGAAGAGACTTTTTCTCCAGTAGAAAGACTTGAGGCCATCATAAAGTTCCTGGCATTTGAATGCTTCAGAAATTTCAAAATCTATCAGATGGATGTCAAGTCAGCATTCCTTAATGGAACACTAGAAGAATAAGTCTATGTTGAGCATCAAGAAGGATTCATGTTAACAGAAAATCAAGACTATTTGTGCAAGCTAAAAAAGGTCCTGTATGGTCTTAAACAAGCCCCCAGAGCATGGTTCTCAAGGATTGATCAGTACCTGCAAAAACAATGATATAAGAGAGGGACTATTGACAACAACTTAGACATCAAAATTGAGGATAAAAACATGATTGTTGTGGTGGTATATGTAGATGACATCATATTTGGAATTAATCTTACTATACTAAGAAGGAATTTTTCAACGAGAATGCAAGAAGGATTTGAAATGTCTATGTTGGGAGAACTGTACTTCTTCTTAGGTTTACAAGCAAATCAAACAAAAAAAGGAATATTCATTTCCCAAGTCAAATATATCAAGGAAATGCTCAATAAATTCCAAATGGAAGACAATAAACCTATGAGTACTCCCATGGTCACTGGATGTAAACTAATCCTAGAAGATGAATCACCAAAAGTGGACCAAATGATGTACAGATCAATGGTTGGAAGTCTACTGTATTCAACAACAATAAGACCTAACATCATGCAGGTTGTAGGACTCGTGGGGATATTTCAATCCACATCTAAAGAAAATCACTTAAAATTAGTAAAGAGAATATTTAGATATCTTAAAGGCACCTTAGAGCTTGGATTATGGTATCCAAAAGATAAAGACTTCAATCTAATTGCATACACTGATGCCGATTGGGCCGGTAGTATAGATGATAAGAAAAGCACCATTGGAGGAGAATTTTTTTAGGAAATTGTCTGGTAGCATGGATAAGTAAGAAATAAACATCCACATCACTATCCATAGCAGAGGCATAATACTTTGCTGCTGCATCCTGCTGCACACAAGTTCTTTGGATGAAGCAAACATTAGATGATTTACAAATAAGATATGGTGATCCCATTACTATTAATTGTGATAACACTAGTGCCATAAGTATCTCTAAAATTCCAGTAATGCATTCTAAAACCAAACGCATCCCAATTAAATACCATTTCCTAAGAGATCAAGTTACCCAAAAAGTGGTTAAAATAGTGTATGTGGACACCAAAGAACAAATTGAAGACATATTCACAAAACCTTTTCCCATGAGTACTGTTGAAAATCTTCGACATAAATTGGGAGTAATTCACATACCTCATTAAAACCATAAAAATAGTATTAGAAGAAAAGGGGCACATGGTCAGGGGGAGAATTGCCACAGGGGAAGCGAAGAAAGATCCCCTCTGTCATTGCTGTCAAAGGGGGAGGGAATTGATAAGCAACAAAAATAAAAAGATTTCAAAGAAAAGGTTTCCATCAATGCCGAAGGGGGAGAATGTTGGACACAATGGTACAATATTGTCATTGATGTCAACATGGTGCAGAAGAATCCGGTATAAACCCAAAGCTCAGAAGGAAAAATGTTAATCGAATATCATAAGAGATGACACATTTGAAATAACATAGGAGACAAAGTTCTGCGAGTGAAGAAATCCTTTTTTAAAGGATTGAGTTACAAGAGCCGTTCATTTTTAGTTCGGTACAATCTAGGATCGTTAGATCAAGGCAAAGTCAGAATTTGGGAAGGATTAAATCTCAACTGTCAGATCTGAAGCAAGAGTTTCAGATGGTTTCCCATCCGTTGGATCAAGATTCGATCTGGAATGGAAATGTTGGACCGTCAGATCACACTAAAGGAAAGAAGGTGGTCAACTCCGGCGCTGACCACTCCAGTGAAAAGGAGTCTAAACAATTAAGTTTACCTTAAGTCCAAAGCCCCGAAGTCACAAACCACCATCGACCGTCGGATCAAAGGAAGTCCCGTCAACTATTGATCTGGAGTGAAAATATTCAGAGCGCACTAAGGAAGAAGGTGGTCAAATCCGACCTTGACCTACTCCGACGATAATCAACTCAGATAAAACAAGAACTCCTGAACCCATAAGTTTCAAAATAAAATAAGGCCATAGGATCAAGAAAGTTGAAAATATATGGTGGTATATCTATTCGAAACTTTGGCAATAATTGAAGGATGGTATAAAATGACAAAAATCGTGATGCTACAAAGTACCGAAGCCACGAAGTAAGACATGTGGCAGAAGACAAATATGACACGTGGTCCAATCGGCTAGTGACAAGTGTCAAGGTATAGTTGGCACATTAGGTATATGAAAGTCATGAATCAAGGTGACACATGGTAGCCACTCAACCAGTGCCACGCCAACAGTGACATCAACAAGCTACGTCATTCCGGGACTACATCCTCCGGGGATATCCAACTTCTCCTACCAACAAAACTACCTGAAGTGCCGAAGGCCAAAGTCATGAATAACCGAATACATGGAGAGAGAGAGGTCCTTTATGCCTAAGTCTATGGTCCTAGCTCCTGGACATGTGAAGGTTATCAAGTAGATAGTGATGATACACCCTTCGTCGAAATTTACTCTGGAAGAATTGGAAAACTACAAAGGCCTGAGTCCTGAAACGCCGAAGTCCCGAAGCAAATGAGAACCGTCCAACTCAAACATGCAAATAAAACATGACCATCAATCTGGATAAGTGATTAAGCACTCGTTTGTATTAACACTTAGTCACCGCCTATGGTCATATAAAATAAAGGTCTTGAAAGTGCGTCTGCACGAATTTTAACATACAAATGAATAATTTTTCCTCTGTCAGGAAGAAAATTTAAACCAGACATGATCTGGATTCTATCTTGATTGATATTAAGTGATCAAATACATCCAATGCATTGGAAATCTAATAAAAAAGCTCAAATATGATCTATTGGAGAACTAGGGACGCAACAAAAGCTTAATAATGAAATAAAAATGCATGGGATCGAGTTAAAAGAAATCGATCCATACCTGTGATCGATTTATGAAAATACCTCTTACTAAATTGAAAAATGTTCACGTTAATGTGTGAACAATAATAGATGAAGATATTAATTCTAAATTAAAATACAAATGTTATTACTGTTAATTTAAATGAAGAGGCGCAATAGTCCAAACAAAGGGACACAATGCTTCAAAGCTCACACCAATTGGAATACTATATAAACAAGAAATAATGGTGAGAAGAAAGTGTCTCTACAATCCATATCAGAAGATCAAAGCAGAAGAAGAGTTCAGGAAGAGAAACTGATGATACTTATGCAGTGAGGGTGGAAGGGAGGAGCAAGGAAAGATTCATATCCTTCACTAAGTAAAGTGTAAAAATAAGGGAGTTGGTGCTTCCTAGGGTTGGTGTTCTAAATATAGGGAGTTGGTGCTTCCTCGGGTTGGTGCCCTAAAGACAAGGGAGTTGGTGCTTCTTCGGGTTGGTGCCCTAAAGACGAGGGAGTTGGTGCTTCCTAGGTTTGGTGCCCTGAAGGAGGGAATTTTTGTCTCCAAGAGTTGGTGCTCTAAAGAGGATTGGTATTCTTCACAATCTCAGATTATTCTTTATAAGCCTTGTAATTCTTCTTAATTATATTTATATAATTGATTTTAAATACAAGTCCATTGTTGATTTATTGTGGTGATTAATAAAATAACAAAGTAAATGCTAATTGTTTAAAAAAGGTAATAAAGTCAACCCCCCCCCCGCCCCTCCTCAGTATTTCCTACATGCCTCTCACCATGTGGCATAGTAAGCATGCTGGAAAATAGCTCAAGGAAACCATGAAACAAGTCAAGAAGTTACAAAACTAAAATCAATTGACCACTTCTCATATGATTTATAATGGCAAGAAACAAATAATTCATTTGTAGGAATTCTATTGGAGAAATCCATGGATTCAACGGGGTCTATTCTAGGGGATATTTGAGCTCATATTTGTATTTAAATTAATTTATTTATCCTAGAATTAGTTAGCAGTAAAACCAACAAGATATAGGATTAGTTACTTTTCCATTGAGATTTTAATTTTGAATTCCTTGGCTAATGTGAGCTATGTTTTATTATTTCCATTTGCTTGTTGGGAATAGTGTTTTTGTTTGAGGGATTCAACACCTTGTTGCTTCAAAGTAAGGGCCTGCTCCAAAGCTGAAATTGATGGTTGAATCCCCTCTACCCATATATTAGATTTCTTGTTAATTATTTATTTAATGGTTATAACTTTCTTTCACTATTTTGTTGCATGTTCATTGCTATTTTTATTTTATTCTACAACTATATGTGTCTGTGAAACCATGGATTCTTTAGCTGCATGTTCCATGGCTAAATAATTCATTGTGCATTCATTCCACAACTACACCTATTTGTGAATTCCTCTTTTAACATGCCACAACCATGTAGTTGGCTAAGGAATTATTGTGTGGGGTTGAAAAATGTGCTATAGAGTGGATTTACTTGATTTTAGTAGATTAGGTTTCCTTTCCATAAAATTTCATTATTGATTAATGGATCTTAATTTTTATCTATTACATTGGTATCTAATATGTGAAGGTATTCGAAAACATTAAGCCTAAAGAACCAAGAGGGAAGTTAATGCCTTGGATGACTTATGCTATAAAAACCCTACACTCTTGCTAGATTTAGTTTGTAATCATAGTTGCATTATTATTCTACAACATTCATAGACTAAGAGAAAGCACATTTTAGTAGCATTTGAATCCTTTATGGTTTCATTGCATGTGCACAACACCTCATAAGCTTCACTTCCTTGGTTAATACTTTAAGTGCAAGTTAGGATTCACAAACCTTTATTTATGAAATTATTTAACTCACCACTTTTCAATGTCATTTCATGGAAGTGATAAAATATTCAAGGAATAAAACACTTCTGAATGGGGTTCCATTGTAAAAGGGAGAAGGTACCAATGTTACCGATGGTTTCCTTTTGCAAAGTGGACTTCCTTTTTGTATTTAGTAGGTTTCTTTTGAGAAGAATGCTTGCATCACAATATGGATAAATCAAGGAGATTTTTTACCAAGATTCTATAACCAATATGTAACACAAATAAGGGGTACAATGCAAGTACAAGAAGAAATTATTGAGTCATTAACTACTATGGAAATTCCAAATCGAGCTCTTAAAGAACTAGAAACAAGTGTTAAGGACTTTGAGGAATTTGCAGATTGGGAAAATTATTCATCCTTTCCTTTTGAACTCCCTTCCCTGTTCATTATGGTCGACGAAAGAGTGGAAGGAAGACCAGAATAAATATTTGAAGAATAAAACACATTATTTGAGTTTCCTATCCGTTGAATACATTTTTGGTCAACAGTACTTAGCCGAAAAAATGTTGCCAGACTTCTCTTCCTTCTATATTGCTTGCGAAGTTTCTTTCCCACTCTTGTTAAAGTTGGCACAATGCACTCGACGACATTATTGTGGGTTTGACCTATCACTCATATGGCTTATTTTTTGGGCTCTCCGCATTCTTAACCTTGTCGTTTCTACACTCATAATCCAGATCCAAATATATTTCTCATGCCTCTCTTTTCCTAAATATTCTATCATGTCTTGGTAATGACCTTGACATTTTACCATATCAAAAAATAAAAATATATAATTTTATACATGCACATATTTTATTTCACATCATTTAAAATTAAAACCAAGAATTTAGCCTTCACTTAATTTCCAATTATTCTACTCCATATTGTAAATTCATCATATGATGTCCCATACCATCATGTAATAAACCTAACATACAAATCTTTTAATTATTCTACTACATATTGTAAATTCATCATATAATGAACAAAATAGATCTTTCCAAATGGCATAATTCCATATATAATAATAGCTTGAAGATCGACTGAAACTTGACCAATCCTGAAAAAAAGGATTTACATTGACTCATCTATAATGAAGATCAATATAAAGACCAAAACTTAAGACGAAATATCGAAAAAAAGAGATTAATAGGCCAATTCATCATATAATGTCCCATACCATCATGTAATAAACATAACTACTTAAATTCATCATATCTCCCATACCATCATGTAATAAACCTAACATAACACTCTTTTATGTTAATATATACCCCATCTTATTTGCATTAAAAAATAAATAAAGTTTTAAAAATTAGTGGATTCCATGTCATATTATTATATTCACATCCTCACTTTTCAAAACATATCTCATAAGTCTCTCCATATCTCTCCATATTTTGATTATGACCAGAAGTCCATAACACTTTCCTTGGAGGTATGCCATATCATATTATATGTTGGACCATGCAATGTCATAGTAAAGTGTGGTCATATGCCTTGATCCTAACATATAACATGGTGTTTTAATATATCTCGCGAACTAAACAAGCGATACCATTAGAGACATTCATACAGAGAAATGAATTGATTTCTTCATCTCAAGGATTATGTAAATGTTTTCTCTTCCAAGTCTGACACTATAATATTGAGAGACTGATGATGCATGGAAAATCAAAATTTTATGAGAAATTGGTTGCTGTTTGCTTGCCCTGTCGATTAGCTTGCACTGAGGAAACGCATAAATTATCATCATTCTCTCTCCTGGCCGCCCATGATACCAGTAAGAAATGAGCACTGTTTTTCTGGTTTTTCATTGCTATTCCATCGAAATTTCTTATTATAGACAGATTGAAGTTCTTTTAATCATGCATGAAGAGAAACAGAGAATATCCACGATGGGAACAAAACTGCAAATTATCATAAAAAGATGGCTCAATCTTTTCTTTCTCACATGATTACTTGAAATGTGTGTCATACTTCATTAAATTATATAATAATAGGGTAGTTTAAATTTTTTATTTTTGTCAATTTTTCAGAGCCTTTTGCTTTTGTTTATTTATATATTCATAAATGCAATTTAAACATTAGAAAATAGTGATTTTGTCCAAATTTACATTGCCAGATTTTGAAAATAGTGATTGTTTAGCCAACGCCTATAACAATCAATGGTACTCTACTAGCAACTAGAAATGGAATCAGAAAAAAACCATGATGTGAGCGAAACAAAAAGTGGCAAAAGCTTAAAGTTTTGGAAGTAATATAATCAAGACATCAAGGATGTACCTATTTATAGAAAAATGGTAAAATAACTATGCCTAAAGAAAATAGGAATAAAAAAAAGATATCCATAAACCATCCATGTCATAGGACAACTTGTTGATCTTATGATCCAGGTTGACATTGGACACCACCCACCTCTTCCACTGACTCAACACGGTTCTCCATTTTGGAAATTTTTTTATCTACAATTTTCCAGGGCCGTTATGAGGCCTTAAATGTTTTTTTTTGATATCTGGGGGAATAGGGCGGCCGTGGCCTTCTTATTCCTGCCAACAATTACAATTCTTAGTTATATATTTCCAATAAGCTACTGTGCACTCCAAACAAGGATTGCATGCAAAAGTTGTACCCCCGAGAAGTTGACATATCAACTAGCCACCTCAGGGCCCACAATTGTTAAGCCCTAGACAAAACCCCATGTTAAGTATAAAACCCCTTATTAATCCCTAGATATTTAATTATTACATTTCTAGTATCATATTTGTATGTTGGTTAGAACCCTTCATTGCACCTTTTTCATTCTAATCGTACCCTTTGTCTCCTATATATTACAAGGAGACATAGTATTAGGATCATCTTATCTCATCTCATATTGTATTTTAAATATGATATATTGTAAAAAGAAGTTTCCACCTCAAAGTGGACTATAACAATTGAGTTTTTATCACTTTTAAGGCATTGGATCATAACTTTTGGTATCAAAGCAATGATGCTAAAGTTTTCTTCTCTAAGCAATTCATATTATAATTTTCGATATAACATTTTCTTAGGTCAATTCAAATAACACAAATTGGAGGTTATTTACAAGATATATCAAGGTATCTGTGGTACAAAGTTTATCTTTTGGGTCATTATACTTTCGAAGATACAACATATGGAAGATAGGTTTTTGACTCATCCTAAATTCTGTTTTAAACGAGTCATTTTGGGATTTTTGTTATATTTTTTTTTTCTAGGACAGTTCAGAAAAATAAAATTGGAGATAATTTAGAATACATATCAAGGTATATGTGGTACAAATTTCAACTTCCGTGTCATTATAATTTTGGAGATATATCCTATGGAAGATAAGGTTTTTGACTAGTCCTATAATTAGTCTAAAATATGTGTTTTGGGTAAAATAGTCATATCTTCTTCAATGATGATACAAATTTAGTGAAACTAGTTGAATTTGAAAGAGGAAATTCCATAGTGTTTCTGGTACAATTTTCATAATCAAGTGTTAAATATTGTACACATGACATTCTGTACAAGTTCGCTCTCCAGAACAATCCAAAAATCAACAAGGTTTGGGAAAGTTACCATAACTTTCACTTCACACATCAAATTTTGATCATACCTATAGAATTGTAGAGAAGACATGTCATAGTACTATAGGAATAAATTTTAGATCCACAAGAGTTGAGATTTCATGAATACATTAGAAGGGAGGTCAACCAAGAGCACAAACTCCAAATCAAGGGTTTGAAAGGTACATAACTTACAATTGTGATAAATTTTTATTGGAAGATTTGTTTTTGGTGATTCAAAATATGTGATAAAGAGGAAAAATATGAGAATTATTCTTTTCTCACATGTTTTCAAAGGCTCCTCCAAAATTTACTTCATCAAATAAACCTCTAGAGATCTCAACCATGACTCAAGATGAAATCCAAGAGATTTATCACCATATGGAAAAGAGGATCACTGAAAATAGGGAACAAATGGAAAATAAAATCAATGAAAATAAGAAAGATATGGAAATAAATATGGATGAAATGGAAAATAAAATGGATAATAATATGGATGAAAATAAGAATGACATGAAAAAAAAAATCCTTGAAGGAATTGCAAAATTCCTTGTCTTCCATGATCTTTCAATTTCGATATCAGAGATTCCCTAAAGAAGATATCAAAATGCAAGGAACTCATGAAAATAAAGGTAGTATTCATGTTGAAAAACTTGCCGATAACAAACAATTTTCAAGTGGATTTAACTCTAATAGTAGAGTTAATTATGGTGAGGATTCTCAATTCAACTTTCCCAAGATTGAATTAAAGAAGTTTGATGGAATATAGGTATTTATGTGGGTGAACCAAATAGAGAAATATTTTGAACTACATAATATTATGGATGATAAGAAAAAGATTCACATAGCAACTTTGAACCTTGAGATAAAACCTTATCAATTGGTAGTTAAAAGGAAGCCCCATTTTTATCATTATATGTGGGGTTTATTTACAAGAGACTTAGAAGCACAATATGGGAAAGTTTGGGAACATGACTACTTCAGTCAAGAATCAAACACTTAGGTGATTGCAGATTATAATTTATAATTTCAGGTATTATCCAAAAGAGTAGATGACATAAGTGAGGAACATTTTTTGGAAGCTTACATGGGTGTATTAAAAGAATACATTAAACATGAGATTTTCTTAAGACATCCTACAAATATTATAGATGCTATGCAATTTTCTCGTCATATTCAAGCCAATAATAAGGCTACACACAATTCTACCATTGGAGCATATACATGAAGCATGGATTGTTTTGGGGTTCACCAGACAAGCGTACCTCAACCAACAAGGTTGACACCTCAACAAATGGATGAAAGAAAAGAAAAAGGACTATTTTTTAATTGTGACAACAAGTATAGTAAGGGGCATAAATGTAGTGAGAATAAAGTATTCTACATAGACAATGAAGAGGAAGAAGATCAAGAATTGGAACCATCATAAGATCTAGAGCTAGAAGAGATTACTCCAATTATATCTTGTCATGCATTGGCTATCGTCAATACTTCACAAACCATCAAGATAGAGGGATATATCATAAAGAAAAAGGTAACAATGTTGATTGATTCTGGTAGTACCCATAACTTCATCAATTGCAAATTAACAAAAGATCTCAATTGTTTTGTATATCTAACACCAAAGTTTCAAGTAATGATTGCATATGGAGGTACCATAAATTGTTTTGGGAAGTGCCATAGTATTAAGCTCAACGTGGGGGAGTATTTATTGGATAGTTCCATGACTTCCATTAAAATGGGTGGTGTTAATGTTGAATTAGCGGTCCAATGGTTACAATCATTGGGAATAGTGGCCCTTAATTTTCAATATCTTTCATGATATTTTCCTCACAAGGCAACAAAATTGAGCTTAGAGGTATCCAAGGGAAACCATCTAAAGTGATAAGCTCTAACAACATGACAAAATTACTCAAAAAGGGACACCATGGTGTAATTGCATAATTGTTCTCACTATATGTTCAAATATCTATAGCCTACTCTCCAATGGATCTCCAAAAAGTTATCAACAATCATTCCAAATCATGTGGAGAGATGCCTAAGGGTCTTCCACCAACTCAAGGTCATTCCCATGCTATCCATATGCAACCAGGAAGTGTACATCCAATCTTCCATGTTTCTTACTTAAAGAAGATAATTGGTGACAAAATCCCAATGAAAAATATTTTATCAGGATTAATGGAGAAGGGAAATCATACTAGAACTAGAAATAATCCTTGAAATAAAGATTAAGAAGCTACCAAATCAAGTAATTACTGAGTATGTCATCAAATAGAAGAACCTACTAGTGGAAGAGGCAACACGGGAAGATGATTTCTTCATGTAGACACACATGCGGTTGTCAAGTGTTGAGGACAACACTTGTTTTAAGGGGATGGACATGTTAAGCCCTAGAGAAAGCCCCATACAAATCCCCATGTTATGTATAAAACCCCTTATTAAGCCCTAGATATTGGGTTATTACATTTCTAGTGTTATATTTGTATGTCGTCTAGAACCCTTCAATGCACCCTTTCATTATAATTGTACCTTTTGTCTCCTATATATATAACAAAGAGACCTAGTCTTAAG
This sequence comes from Picea mariana, assembly GCA_032191745.1. Taxonomy (NCBI): domain Eukaryota; kingdom Viridiplantae; phylum Streptophyta; class Pinopsida; order Pinales; family Pinaceae; genus Picea; species Picea mariana. The sequence goes on from JASDQU011028100.1 coordinate 26,949, forward strand.
ATCATATTATCTCATCTCACATTGTATTCTAAATTGGATATATTGTAAAAGGAGGATTCCCCCTCGAAGTGGATTGTAGTCATTGACTTTTTATCATTTTTAAGGTGTTGGATCATAACAACAATCCTTTTGGTGCTTCATCTCCTATAATTAGAGTTTTGGATATTTAAGGTTTTTTCCTGTTAGGGTTTAGTACTTTATGTTAAATTTCCATTTTTGGACTCTTGTAATGGATTCTTGCAAAAGAGCATAGCTGACACCTCTCTCTTTAGAGATAAGATACCACCGTTCTAGTTAGTTTGTATTGCTTTTCATTTTACAGTCTTTTCACAGTTCATTCATTAATATAATTTGTGTTTCACTATATTACTTTTCTCTCTACAATATTTATGTTTGTGTGTTTCCAATCATATTCCTGCTTTTCATTTCATTCTCTATACAAGCCATATTAGTGTTATTAGAGAAATCCACTCTTTGTTGTTTCTCAGTGCATGTCCTCGACGAGGTCAAGGTATAGAGAGTTGGGTCAACTAATTTCACTTGGGGAACACTGATCTCGTTGGACCAAGCGACCTCCCATGATGGAATAAAAGAGAGATGATGGAGTAGGAGACACTTTCAAGTTGTTTCTCAAGGAATCCCTTGTGTGATAAAGGAATGAGATGATGGATAATTTTTCCTAAATCCTTCGACGACTACCAATGACTGTTGAGGCATCTTCACAAGCAACCAATTCAGCGATACAACACGCTTAAAGGTACAAGTTAACTCTGATATTCCATTATTTGAAGGAAATATAGATGCATATTATTTGGAGAAATGGTCAAATCTATTAGAGGGTTATTACTTTGTTCAAATTTTTTCTAACATAAAAAATATCACCTTCACGCTCCTTAAATCCCCTTCCCGTGTCAAATATTGGTGGGAAGTTCACTAGGAGAGACATGAAAAAGATGAGTCTACAACATTTAGGATATAACCCACTTGGTCAATCTTTGTTGATGTCATAAAGGAGGAATTATACCGTGTTGTAAACTATGATGACCAATACACGAGATAGACAACTTTGAGTCAATAGAGAGACTAGATAATGCCAAAGTACACCAATATATTATATACCTTGTGCTCAAAGATGAGTATCAAGGACTTCGAGTGGAACTTGGTTTTGAAGTACCATTTTGGCATACACAAATACATATAAAGAGAGATGGATTTCTTAGAAATATCCTCACTGGGGGCCACTTATTGAGCAAAAATTTAAGTAGAGGAATAAACGAGAGTTTGGGTTTGCAAATCCACCGTAATAGAAGCATGGTGAAGGTGTCCTTTGTTGATTTTTCATAAGAGATAATATTATATGTGAATATATATTATTACAATGATGAGTGTACCATATATATAGAACATATGGTGGCCATCCATGAAAGGATGCATCCCTTGGATAATAAATATATATGGAACACTCGTCATAAATAATTATTTATGATATATATTATATGTTATATAAATATATTATTACATTAATAATATTGTTTAATAATTAATAATCATATTGTTAATTATTAATATAGTAGAATGGCTGTCTGATGTTGCCCAAACATCAATATCCTTAACTCATAAAACAAAGCATAAATCAAGAAGATCCAACCTCACCACAACCACTCCAAGCTGCAAGAAAAGAAGGGTAATGTGAAGTCGAAGAAGGCCATTGGAAAGTGACATGAGTTCCAAAAAATCCCCTAGCATAACACTGATGAATGATGCTTGAAAAAATAATTGTTGGTTGAGCTGAAAGAAAAATAATCAGACTCTGGCTCATGATCTCAACATAAATCATTTGAGCATCTGAAATGATCCTTCTAATAGACACCAGTTCTCATTCTACCAGACCTTCAACAACCATTCGATATTGATACAGATTCCTCTGGCTATGCCATCGATGCAGTCTTCGCTCAACATGGACATCTAATGGCCTATCACAATAATCCACTCTCTAATATTATTTGTAGGTATCCCACCTATGACAAGGTGATGTACTCCATTATGCAGGCATGTTGAAAATGGAAGCATTATATTATGGGAAAGGAAATCATCATCCACACTAATCACAAGCCTATGCAATTCATGCAGACACAAGGAAAGTTATAGAATGATCACCATCATAACTGGTCCATGTACTTGAAAAAATTCCACTTGAACATTAAGTACAAGAAGAGAAGCACAAACCATGTTGCAGACTGCCTCAATCACTCCCCGATTATGGTGCTAACCAGAGTTCTTAACTTTAGAACAAACAACAATAGGTTCATGATATCCTACAGAAAGCCAATTCAAAGTACAAGTAGCGACATGACCAACATGGTTTTCCACACAAGTTTCAAGTTGGTGATAAGGTGTGGTTGCATTTACAGAAAGAGTGCTTTCCCCATAGGAAGCTCATACCACTTTGATATGGGCCATACACCATAATGAATCTTGTGGGTGAGAATTATTTCGAATTGAGTATTCCCCCTTTCCTCGGCTTGCACCCAACATTTAATGTGGAGATGCTTCAACCATATTTTCCACCCCTATTGGACACTTTAGAGGTGGTTCAACATTTGGCCCCTACAAAACTCAATCTTGACTACAATGAGTAGTCTATAGTGGATCAGATCATGGAAAAAAAGACACTCTTTGATATTGTTCATGGGTATTTCACCTAAGATAAGGAGATGTACTCCAATGTGTAGGTATGCTGACAATGGAAGCATTATATCATGGGAAAGGAAACGATCCTCCACACTAATCACAAGCCTATGCAATTCATGTATACACATGGAAACTTACATAATGATTTCCATCAAAATTGGTCCATTTACTTGCAACAATTCAAGTCGAACATTAAGTACAAGAAGGAAGCACAAACTATGTTGCAAACTTCCTCAACCGGCCCCTGGTTGTGGTGCTAACCACATTTCTTAAATCCTATGGGAACAAGACCTCTAGGTGGCCCAAATTATATGATAACAACCTTGACTTTGCTAATACATATTAGAAACTGTGTGCAAGTAAAAAAAGTTCCATACTTTCACCTCTAGGATGCACTCCGTAGGGCCAAGCAAGAAGAGGCAGGAATGCCACCCTAAGCTTAAAGCCCTAGACAAGAATGCACATTTAACTTTAAGCTAATTTTCTTCTAACCTCGAGTTCAAGCATAGATCCCTTTGTCCTGTAATTTAACTTTCGACATTTTTTAAATTTTTATATGATTTTATGATTTTGTGCTTTTTGTAATCCAATTATTTCTATGTAAGATTTTATAATAATAAAAAGAAAATTAATAAAAGAAAACAAATAATAATAAAAGTAAAATCAAAGTTTCTTGTTTATTTTAAGAAAAAGTAAATTAAAATAAAACTAACTAAGCTACAAAAGTTAATAAACTATCTTAAATTTAAAGTAACCCAATTTTTTTTAAGAAAAAACATTAATTTGAAGCCTATGGTGAAGCAATAAATAAATCAAAACAGTGAAAAAAAAAGAAGAAAAGGTTTATATACATTGAATAATTAATAAGTAAAATACATTTACATATAAAACCTTTATGGATTTGCTCTACATATAAAACCTTTATGGATTTGCTCTTTTTCCCTTCTAAGGTTTAGGATTTAAAAATAATATAATAAAATAAGAATACACCAAGTTTATGTACATTGATTCGGATTTAAAGATAATATAATAAAATAAAAATATAGCAAGTTTATGTACATTGATTAGATAGTAAAAAAAAATCTTTTGAACATGACTGCTTGCAATAAATATAATTAGTTTGTGTATTTTTTTAATATATATATATATTTGAAATCAAGATGAAAAATAAAATTGAAGAAAATTAAGGAATTTGAGCGGAGAACATGTGAATAAAACTAACGACTGGTCGCCACCTCGATTCATTACCGATACACCGGAGAAGTCTGTAAGATATTGAGAGAACGAATAGTTGATTTTAGAGTCTCGAGAGCATTTATCCAACGCCAATTCCTTTACATCTTTCGATCGTGAATTATAAACCTTACCAACTTCCTCATCCTTGTGAAAATATTTGACATTTCCGCGCATCCATAATGGTCATGTGGTTTGTTGTTGTTGTACGCATTAATTCTTTGCATTACATGCTTCCAATGGAATGGGACTTTGAATATAACCAACTATCTTCATAAAAGGAACGTGACATAATTAATAATATATATGGTATGGAGAAAATGTCAAAATCATAACTCCAAGAATACACTCCAAGAATGGAGAAGCCACTACTGGCGCTGGTTTCTTGGCAGATTTGGATAGCCCGAAATTTTGCCATTTTTGATGCCCGCCCTCCTTCCCAACAACAGGTGTTACGTAAGGTCTTGGTTACCTTCAACTGGAAACAGCCTTTACAAAGACAACCCAAGCTTGATGCCTGTGACATACATATATTGGCTGGCTATTCAGTTACATGGTTCGATGGGGCCGCGCTGTCCGATGGTGGCTGTTGTGGGGCGGGGGGAGTCTTTAAATCACACACATCTAGGATTACTTACTGGTTATTAAACTGCGGTGTTGGGACAAACAATAAAGCTG
>JASDQU011028102.1:0-28657 GCA_032191745.1 Picea mariana
CTTAGGTTTTCTATCATTGTCTTCTTCATTATCAGTATGCTTATTGTAAGGACACTTAGATGCAAAATGTCCTATTCTACCACAACCAAAGCATTTCAGAGGAAGCTTACCTTTATACTTGCCAGTACCTCTTTTCAGATTTTTAACAAAATTTGCTTCTTCCACATCACCTTCTAACTCTTCATGACTGTTGATTTCAGCTTCAACCTTTTTCTTATCTTTCTTTTCTACCTTGAAAGATGCTTATTTCCTGAAAGAATTCTCACCAGAGTTTCTCATCTCATATGTTGTTAGTATTCCATGTAATTCATCTATTTCTAAAGTATCAAGATCTGTTCTTTCTTCTAATGCAAATATTTTCGAATCAAATCTTGCCGGAAGTGATCTAAGTACCTTTTTCACAATAATATTATTATTAACTGTTTCTCCTAGAACTCTCATGGTATTAACAACTTCATCAATATGAAGAAAGTAGGTAGTTATATCTTCAGATTCTTCCATTTTCAGGCTTTCAAATTGACTTCTATATGATTGTAGCTTAACACTCTTTACCTTAGTGTCTCCTTCATATACATTTTTCAATTTATCCCATATTTCTTTTGCTGATGGACAATGCATAACTTTAACAAATTCTGACCCTGCTAGACCTCCTAGTATTGCATACATAACTTTGGAATTGTTCTCATAGAGTCTCTTACCTGTAGCATCTATTGGAATGGTTGTTGGGACTTTATATTCATTTAGTACAACCTGCCAGATATCTACTCATTGAGTTTGTAAAAACACCTTCATACTGATACTCCAAAAAGCATAATTATGACCATCAAATAAAGGCAATTCGTGTTTTGTAAATTCTGACTTCTTATCCATTATGAAAGATAAAAAAATTCTAGTGGTTAAACTGATATCTTGAAGTGACCTGATCTGATACCAATTGTTGAACAAGATAAGTCAACTGAGAGGGGGGGGGTGAATCAGTTGTATACAATTTCTTTCATTTTATAAGAAGATTACTGATTAATCAATAAATCATTCCTTTAACATTTAACTTGTATTAATACATTTAATCAATAAATATACAATCACATAAATGAAAGAGTGACACAATGATTTTTCATGGGGAAACCCAAAAGAGAAAAACCTCTTCTTCTTATGAATGAAAGACAAGCTCCAACTCCTCTTTACATTCTTATTTTATCTGAGCTACAACCCAGATGAGGCTGCTACCTCTGTTTCTTTAGCACCTACTGATTGGAAGCTACAACTCCCAGATGTACAAACACCAACTTGTATAAGAGACTTTTACAGTCTCCCCTTTCTCCTCCCTACCACCCTGAAATCATTCTCTGTCACTAAGAATCTGCAAGCCAACTTTTTATCTTCTCTGTCAAAGATTAAGCATTCAAATCCTCTTTGCACAATTCATTCTTGACCAGACCACTTAGATTTATCAATCTATGTATGTGTCTTCCCTCCTCTATCCTTTTCTTCTTCCTCAAATTTTACAGAGCCACATATCTCCCATAATCCTCTCATTACTTTTCTTGCAACATTCACTTTATATATCTTCCTGTATCATCAGTGCGTACAATCAAACCCTCAGGCTTCAAATATTTAGTTACAATAACTGAATAACTACCTTACAGTGATCATTATTGGTCAAGGCGTCAAGAAGAACAGTAGCCACACGATTAGTTTAAATATTTAACCAACACCGTTCGATGATCATACATTTGTTTTGTCTCAGCATAGAATAACCCTCGAGTGCTTCAGCAAGACACTTGTGCTTAAACCATATTCCCATTGGCTATGACCACAGGCTTAACTAAAATTCATTTTGCATTTCGGCATTTCGACATTTTTTTCTTTTTGGGTTTTCAAGACTCACAATAGTGCCTTTCGGCATTTCAGCTTTTAGTGTTTCAACATTTCGGGGTTCGCTACTTCAAAGGTTAAAGTTCCTATGATCTTTGATTTCCCGGTTTGCAAAACTCTGAAATGGAGTCTTTGTTGATGTGCCTGTTTCAGGATTTCGGCATTTCGCATTTCGCAACTTCGAGACTCCTGTGATGAAGAGTCTCGACTCTTGACTCCTCCAACTCCTGCTATCTGAAACTTCGAAACGTCGTGGTTTCACATTTCACGATTTCATCATTCTTGTCTTGAGTTTCCTTGACACCTCCAACTCCCAGTATCCTGTGACGTGTGTCCCTTTCGGTATTTCGGCATTCATCGTTTCGGCACTTCGACGTTCCATGTTTCGGTGACATTTCGGATTTTCTCATTTCGGCATTTCGCGAGTTGGAATGCTATCACATTTCCTTCCTTTGAATTCTGATTTCTCGATATCCACTTTTCTCTGATCGACGGTCCCATGACCTTTAGTGATCAGACGATCCTGATCTCATCGAGACTTTGTGCTCCGATCGACGACCCACAGCCTTTTGTGATTAGATGGTCCTGACCCCATCGGGACTTTGTGTTTCACGATTTTGCATATCATGATGTCAAAGGTTGGATCTCCTCCTTTCTTTGATTCCTGAATTCCAAAGGAACTCTCAGCGAACCACTGTGAAGCTTCAAGTTTGAGATTAATGACAAAACCTGTGCAATAACCTATGCAAAATCCTGTGCAAACTGACCAACAACCACTAGTTATGTTGCCACAATTCCCAAAAAAGAATCACCAATACGATGGATCTGACATTTGATCTCCCCATTTGTGTCTCTTTGCTGCCACTTTATACTTATTCTCCAATCCATCACCTCGATCATATATTTATATCACCATGGTTTACCCTTTCCTCCAACCTCCACTCTATATATACAACCTCCCTTATCCTCTAAATGGAGAAATTCTCCATGCCCCACTCCCTCCCATCCCCGCTTGTGACTTCCTCCATCATTCTCTTGTAAATTTTCCCCATTCACCCCTCCTTATCCAAGTTTCCCAATTCTCTTTCCAGATAATTTCGCATTCATGACATGTCTTAGAAGAATGTAAACACTCTATCACTCCTAGTCGGCCCCATAATCTAGTTCCTTCACCTATTGTCAATACAGGTTCAAATTCTCGGTTGGGGTCCCACTCTATTATTCACCAACAAAGCACCATTGAGAACTACACAGCCATATGAACTGTCTTTCGTAGCTATGACGGGAAGCCAACTCTCTCATTCCACAGTTGGTTTACCTATCATCATGCATAATCACCTTTTCTAATAGGAAGAGACCCTACTCTATTACTTGTCAGGATCCCTACCATCATTTATTTCCATGGATAATCATATTTCCTAAAGCATAGAGCCTGAGGTTGCTAGCTCTCTTCTCCACTAGGTTAGGAGATCCTCCTCCTTTATCTTGTCCTACCTAAACAAAAACAAAAGCATAGGATGATTCTCTCCCTTGATGGAGCCTAATTTGTTTTCAGGGGTTGGTGTTTGGATGACATGCTTTAAACAAATCCCTCATTCACCACCCACACCATCTAAGGGAAATATTTGACCCTCTGGCCACATGAAATCCATAGACATGTTTGAATCAATCATGGATCAATGTGAGGTTACATGTTACATTTCCTTCCTAGATCAATGATTTTCTCGTACTCAACTAGATTGATGATTTTCTCTTACTCAAACCTAGCTACAACCACGGTTTGTTTTGAGACTTTCATCCAAAAAATGATGATTTTCTCTTACTCAAGATAGTTCTATACATTGTGATGGTCATTCCATGATGTAGTTGGATCGAGCACGAGATAAGTAATAGTGGTGGGGGCCTGTTGCAACACAATTGTTTAGGTTAATCTTGCACATGCACACAAACAAAGTTGTACGTGATGATTTCAAGTTTTGTGTGCACCTAAGAGGTTGCGCACGGGGCACATGCTAGACTGAGTTTTGATTTTGCACACCAAGAATGAATACTAAAAAGTGCATGTCGACTCGAGTTTTGTGAGTTGCACCAAAAATCAAGAAGACACAATCCAGAATCAAGAAAGGAATCATCGGGAAATATCCCTGAATGATTACTGCAAGTAACACAAGGGAACGTGGAACAACTTGAGGATGAGTTGGATAGGAATTTAGGATTTCCCTGATTCCAAAAAGGATATGTGGATTTCAGGAAGATTCCATAAGCGTGAGAGGAATTTTTTCAGTAGAGAAAGTGGAGCAAAGCTAAAAGGGATAGATATATGGAGTAGAGATCGATATAAAATACAACAAGGACTCTAAAGAGAATGTTGACATTGGTTTTAATTGATTCATCAAGTCAGTTGTGATCCGATGTAGTTTAAATTTATATGAATATATGTAGCATTGTAATGTCTTCAATCATGTGTTCGAGTTTGTCATATGTTTAAGGTCTAGCAGAATGTGAATGACGCAATAAATTGTACATTTGGAAGCTTATCCAAATAGACATAGACTTTGTTGTTGTTTTATATGATTTGTTTAATGTATGCCTATGTTGTAATGGAATGACAATGATAATAAAGTTGTAGTGATTATGATCTACTCTATGTTCCTTATGTGGTATTTGGATATGTGTATGTATTTGTTTTACTTATTAGTAGTAGTAAGTTGTTATGCATGGAATGTACGGATGTCAACCCAGATGAATTTATTTGTTTTTATTCCTTCATCACTGTCACAAGACTAGATGGTCTATGTGATCTTCATTGTGTCTTGGGTGAGACCTTCTTCAACCTTGGTTGAGGATTGATATGCTAATGCTTCGGGGTTTTTTCTGGTCAAATCTAGATGAACCGTGGGTCTAAATCCCACAACATTAGGAAGGATGCACGTAAGCGTGAAATGGCCCAACAATTTGACAACTAATCTCTCTGATATTCAATTTCAATTCCTATTTTCACATGGTGATAAGTCATACACCACAATGATATTGAAGCTTCTTGGCGAAGACCTCCCTTGTTCCAATTATAGGGCCACAGTTTCTCTAGCCTCTTCATCATGAAAAAAACATAATTTCCCCATCACCACACATCACTATATCAATTTGACCATGCCTTAACATTCCCACTCTCATGCCCATAAAAATATGCCCTAGGAGGTTGTGGTACAAAATCATGATAGATACACATATTATGTTAGGGTCCTACCCTAACCCCCTTAAATAGATATATAGGTTGTTATGTATTGATGCCATCTCTATTAAATAAGACCCATGTAGTAGATATAGCGTGAAATAAATAATTGTAGTTCATTCACTAGAAATTTACAAGGAGGATATATAGAAACTATAAAAAGAAGTAGAATCATGGTAATGAGATGTCTTGTGAAGCATATTATCATTCGATCTATTCTCAGCTCAAGGTTTCCATGACCCACCTAAAAGAAATCAAGTGAACATTTAATCGTGGTATTTTTTTTTCTCCTACAATTACCTCTTACTATTATAATTTTTCATATTCTCTTTAAATATTTCCATAATATATTATTTCTACTATGGATCTTCTATTTTTCTAATAAGGAACACCACAAGTGGTATTAGAGCACTTTCTTGAGCCAATATTTTTAGAGAATTGTTTTAGGCGAGATATATATTCTAGTGTATATAAATAACATAGTGATATGTCATTTAGTAGGTAAACCTATGGTTGAGAAAGAATACATAGGAAATATAGGTAGTTTCACCTGGTTGGACACCATTGTAACGTCTACCGGTACCCCTTCAAGTAATACTACATCAAAAAACATATGTATATGGAATTTCACTTTCACATGCCCTTGAGTATATCAAAAGTCCCCTATGTTACTAAAACCAACTTTATATAGTTAAATCAATTGTCTTACTACTATGGGAACTAAGAAAAAAACTTAGGAACATTAACTCTATAATACGTGGGAAATTGGGTAGTACAAATAAGGGTATAGTCGATCTTCCTTAGTTGGTGCCCTGAGAGATTGGGCCAGGTACTATTCTTGGACACTACATGTATATCAGATAACTATAACACCTGGCACCTGGCACCCTCTATTGCTAGTCTATACAAATTCCTACATAAATTTCCATATTGAGAATTTATGGATTTTGTAATATTTAGACGGGAGTACAGATCTACTAAAAGTATCCAAAAGGAAAATTTTGTTTCCTTCCTATACTCTTATTTGAAACCTATCTCTACAAAATCCTTGTGTTGAGTTGATCATCATGGTGTGACTCTCTAGTAGATCTTTTTGGCGGACTCTCCCACACCACTACCAATAATCTATCTCAAAAGACCCAAGATGTAGTTTTGATCACATTGGTACCACTGTCCAATAACCCTTGTTGTGTTCCACATATATATGCCTACCACTCGAGGATTACATCTCTCCAACAAAGTCTCCACCCTAGAAATTCAGCATGATGACTTGCTACACAAAATAGACCACAATCACTCCTATACTCAACAAAATCTCGAGGACATCCATGAAATTCTTGACAACCTAGAGTCACTACTTGAAAAAGTGTCCAAACTCATGGTGATAAAGAATCATATCCTCACTCCACAATCCTTGGGTTATGAATGGTCAGACCACTATGATGAGAAATATTCCCTCGAGCATAAATGTAAGGAGGAAAAAATATATATTCCCATTTTAGAGGACATTTCCAATGATGAAAATAAATTTGTACCCTCAAAGGTCCTTCATTGATTCATTGAATACATTCCCCTTCCTAATCCGTAGGATGTTGAACTATAAATGTCTATGCATTCCTTAATTATTATTTATAATCCCCAAACCCTTAAATTAATTAGCTACATCAAACATCGCAAAGTCAATAGCTTAATTGATAGAAATAGCACCCATAACTTCATCCATTGATGTGTCACTGAAGAAACCCACTACTACATCCATGTTGTGAATAAATTCCAAATCATGATTGCTAATGGAGGTTCTATGAAATGTGGTGGTCATTCTAAAAATTTGAGGCCTCAAACGGGTAATTATTCTGTGAAAACCCATATGTTTGTTATTCAAAGGGGTGGTGTGACATTTTCTTGAGAATCAAATGGTTACAAACATTAGCTCCCATCACTATGGATTTTTGTGGATTCTACATGAGCATAGCTACACTTGGAAAGGAATTATAGTTGACTCTTCATAGATCATCAACTCCCACCATATGTAAAATCTTTTTAAAAAGGGTCATTCAAGCGTTGTTTCTCAACTCCATGCTATTCAAGCCTTTGAGACACCTTCTCAACCCATTCATTCTGGTATGCANCCCACCCAAGGTGAGAATGATCATTCTATTCCACTCATTGGATATCTTCACACCTAATGTACACCCATATCACCATCCATGTTCCCAAGAAAATGAAATAGAAAAGATAATATAAGAGTTGATAGCCATTGGTGTCATCTATCCTAGTACCATCCCTTATTCTTCACCAATTGTCATGGTCCTCAAGAAAAGAGGCACTTGGGGCATGTGTACTGACTTCTGATCTCTAAAAATAATAATCAAGGATAACTTTCCCATTCTAGTCATTGATGCACTCAAGGGTGCTCATTTCTTCACCAAACTCGATCTCCACTCCAAATATCATCAAATTTGCATCAAGGAGGAAAATATTCCTAAAATTTATTTTCATACTCATGAAGGCCATTATGAGTTCTTTGTTATACCCTTTGTCCTTTGAAATACACCTTCCACCTTCTAGAGTCTCATGAACAAAATATTTAAATCCTTTCTACATCATGTTGTTCTTTTATTTTTTATGACATATTGATCTACAATCAAACTTGGAAATCCCATGTCACCCATGTGGATCATGCCTTACAACTACTTGTTCATCATCAACTCTTTATTAAGTGGTACAAAGGTTCCTTTGGTGTCTTTGTGAGTGGAATATTTAGGCCATATTGTTATTCATGATGGTGTGTGGGGGGATTCAAAGAAAATTGAAGAAATGAAGGACTAGCCTCACCCCAAAAATCTTAAAATTTTAGGAGGGTTTCTTGCTCTCACTAGTTATTACAAAATTTTAGAAGGAACTATGGTAAGATTGTAGCTCACCTCACAATCTTTAACAATTTTTTTTTTTAGCTAGAATGACACCGCAAAATGGGCTTCAAAGACTTCAAGAATGTTATGTGCACAACCCCATTACCCACTCTTCCTGAATTTAATAAGACCTTTTTCTTGGAATGTGATGCCTCGATCCCAAGGAATCAAAGCAATACTCATGCAAGAGGGATGCCTATTGGATTTTACTAGCTAACCAGTATGTGAGAGGAATTTGGGAAAATTGACTTATGAAAAGGATATGATGACTATATTGCATGGATGTAGATATATGGCATCCATACTTATTTGTGCAACATTTCCAAATTATAATTGATCATTACAACTTGAAATGATTTCTAGAGAAAATAGTTTATTTCCCAAAGAAACAAAAATGGGCCACCAAAATGTTGGATATGACTATAAGATAATTTATAATAAGACAATGTGAAACAAATTCTCTCTCTAATATGTATGAAGAGAAAGGGTCCCTATTTTCACTCTCCTTCATAGTAGAAAATTGGTTGACAATGTTTACAAAGAATGGTTAACAGATCCCAACATCACTAGCCTAATCCAACAACTTCAAATGGAATCCATGCTTATCAAGGATACACTTGGAAAAATACATAGATTTTCTATAAAAAGCATAGTCATTTTCACAAGTAGTTGACATTTAAATTACAGGAATTATTTGAACTACATTCCTCTCCCAAAACATGTCATTTAGGGTTTCATAAAACATATGAAAGGATCAAACATTAATTTTTCTAGGAAGGCATGAAGAAGGACATCTCTACATTTGTGGAAAATTGTGACATTTTCCACTAATAAAATGGAGAGACAATGAAACCTCTAGGTGAACTATAACCTTTACCCATTATTCCAATTGTATGAACGAACATTTGTATGGACTTTATTATGGGGCTTCAAAAATATGGAAATATATATATAATAATGGTTTTCGTTGATCATCTTTCCAAATTTTCTCATTTTTTTTCTCTACAACACCCCTTCAAGGCCTCTATGGTTTCTCAAGTATTCATGGATAATATATTTAAACTCCATGGTATGCCCACTCAATTGCAATGTACCATGACCCCACCTTCACTAGAAATTTAAGGTAAGAGTTCTTTCAACACCAAGGTACTCAATTAAATCTTAGCACTGCATATCACCACCAAAATTATGATCAAACTACACTTGTCAAGAAGTGATTGGAAGCACTTTTTTTGTTCTTTAATTCAAAGAGACTATCCCAATGGGTGTAGTGTTTACCCCTAACCAAAAGGTGGCATAATACAACTTATCATGGTTCCAATCAAATGACTCCCTTTGAGACTATCTATGGCCAAAATCCCTCATCAATATTATCCTTCTTACCAGGAGTCTCTAAGGTGTAGGAGGTAAAAAAGACCCTGATAGTTGGAGCCAACATTATCCGTATTCTCAAGGATAATCATGTCATGGCTTAAAATTGGATGAAGGAGAAAGTTGATCAAAATCTTTACAAATATTTTTTTAACAAAGGGGATCATGTGTTTCTTTGTCTATAGTCTTATAAGCAGGACTTACTCAAGTAGAACCACCAACAAAATATTCCTCCCATGTTTTAAGGCCCCTGTAAGGTCCTCAAATGTATTTTTCTAGTGGTTTATAATATGAATCTTCCTAGATACTCTAAAATTCATCCAATCTTTCATGTCTCCTACTTAAAGAAAGTGGTTGGATCTAATTCCTACATTCAAACTATCCTTTCGAAACTGAATGAAGAAGTTTCCATTTGCTTGCAAACTGAGGCCATCCTTGACAAAAGAGAGAAACATCTCTGCTAGTGCACCATGTACGAGGTCCTAACATAGTGGAAGAAACACACCCTGAGGATTCCACATGGGAACTAGTGGATATCCTTTAACCATTTCCTCATCTCTAGCCCTAAGGAGAATGTTGCTTTATAAGGGGGAGGGAATGTTAGGGTCCTACCCTAACCCCCTTAAGTATATATATATAGGTTTCTATATATTAAGGCTATCTCTATTAAATAAGGCCCATGTAGCAGATATAATGTTAGAGCAATAATTGTAAGAAGTATTACTATAAAGTTCTACCTACTCGAAAGCTCATTCACCAGAAAGTTCCTAGGAGGTTAGATAGAAACTATATAAAGAATTAGAAGAAAGGTAATGGGATGTCTTGTGAAGAATATTATAATTGAATATTTTCTTCGCTGGAGGTTGTCCCCTCTAATAGGCAAGTGAACATTTATTTCATCAATAAAGTATTACTAATTGTGATGTTTTAGTTCTCTCACAATTACCTCTTACTATTATAATTTGTCATAATCACTCTAAATATTTCTATAATATGTTACTTCTACTCTAAATATTATATTTCTCTAATAATGAAAGCCACATATTCTTACAGTTTTAGATGACATCACCTTATTCCACTTCAACATGAGTGTTATTATAATAGACTTGCAAACCACTTGACTATGGGAATGCCCACATCATAAGGAGGTTACACATTTTTTGGTGATTATTAACAATTTGTTGCAAATGCTTACTCTTCACCTCCTTCAATCCAACTATATCTTCTCAAGTCTCTCTCTCTTCTCTCTAGTGATATAGTGCAATAATACAAAAAAATGGTGGTCACATTTGAATTATATGTTTGTCTCCTTATTTTACACATCAGGGAGCATATGTCATAACGCAAAAGAATTCACATAGTGACAAAATTTAGCCATTACTAGAATCAATAAACAAACAAAAAAAGAGTTATACAATGTATTAACCTTAGGGAAAGGTCAAAGGATGAAATATATTTTCCCCTAAATGTTATATGTGGTTAAATCATTAGATTCCCTGAAATACAAATCGACACAACTACTTGTTTGAGAGTTGTGTCAACAATATGAAAGTCCCCTCAAAACATGTTAAGAAAACATTTTTGTTGAGTTTGGAAAGTGGCATATGGTTAAGAAAACATGCATGAGACAATAGTAAGATCGAAGCTAGGTAGGAAATTGTCCAAATCAGGCTAAGTTATCACAAGAGATTGACCTAGGGGAAGAGTAACTCCCATTGGGATTTTATCTAGGAAGATTAAAGAACTTAATCCCTTGTAACTACAAGCAGTGGGGAATGACTTAATATATTTACTTGAAGGTATTGTTATTTTGTGTGCAACTTACAAAGATAACCATTATTTCCCTTTCTCCATTTTCTTGGGAGGATCTATAAGAACCAAGATAAATTTATTTTGAAGAGATAGAGAAGAGGCTTAGATGGGCGAACCATGTGAAAATCAGGTTTTGGGACCATTTTCTCACAACCATTGGTTCCCCATTGTAAACATGTCCTTTTTCATTTAACAAAATCTAATTCTTGTTGTGTATGATCATTTTTTAGATTGTTATATGTTCATTGATTTTATTTCATTAAAGAAAATTTGGGAAAATAAAAACTTTCAATAATTACCCACATTCAATATTTGTTTTAACCCATAATAATATAAATAGAAAATAAATGAAAAATAATAATAATAAAGAAAAACACATTTTTTCCTTTCCAACAATAATCAATTTTCAAATAACTTTCAAACTGGGACAGGGAAAAACACTAACCCCTTATTTGGCTCTCTCAGGCATATTAATAACTTCATGATTATCATTGGAGAGGAGAGAGAGACATGGAAAATTAAGAGTATTTTGGAAGAAATGTTGCAACGATTCAAGAGGTAACACAACTTTTATCCCTATGATTGTTGCATATTTACCTTCCTAGGGGCATTCATGGGATATATTTTAATTTCAATGAGGAATAAAATAGTTACTAATCAATTTCATTCATATTTCGCCATGCATGTACTCTATGGAAGTGGGCTTCAAAATAGATATTAACAAGAGCTGCACGGTAGCGTAGTCCCTGCCAGGTAAGATCACATATCCTTTGTCTCCATACCCTTGCAATACATATATCTAATGCAGTACAGATATCTATTGGATATGGCAGAACATGCAAAGTGTAACAGAATGTGTGTCAGTGTCGATGACAGTGACGTGCTCTATATGCCAATGGCCACTAATAGAGTCTGTAATCTCTTCCTGGCACAACCCAAGGTGCCCATATGGGAAGTACTCGAGGTTCGAGAGCGAATTAATAAACAGATCTTACTCATGCACCCCAAGACCCACTACAAATAATTTTAAAGACCGAATTAAATGCTTGCCAACACCTCTGCAATAAGGGTTCAAGTTCTTCACCAATCATAATTTTAAAAAATGGTTTAATTTAAAACAAAATTAAAAAAATTCAATATAACAATGTTATACTTTGAAAAATTGTTTAAATTTATAGTCAAACTGCTTAGTCAATGAAATTAATGTCAAATCAATAGCAAACTCATTTTTATAGTCTTGCTTTAGCAGGGACTAATAATTTTAATAATCTCCATCCACTACATTTTTAATAATGTGAAACCTTTGAAAAATATCAAATATTTTTCGTCTACAATAAGATATTGGTTTCAACAACCAATCGGATATGAGAAAAATGATTTTAAATAATAAAAAAAATATGAAAAAATCAATTTACTATGTAAAACCTTTGAAAAAACTCTTTTTTTTTTTGATAAGTGTAAAATAATAAGTGGTCAAAGCACTATCGATCCCTATATACCTAGGGAGGTAGGTATAATAAAAAGAAACAATGGTAACAACAACGTAGTAAAATAAAATTGTTAAAAATTCCTAATTTAAAATACATGATAAATATAATCACCAAAATAAAATGTAAAATTCACCACCCCCACTCCGAGTACCACCCCTACCTACTCATGTCATCCACGAAGCATAAGTATGAATCTCATCCATGAGATACCAAAGGCTTAACCCGAACTCACAATTATTGTTTTGTGGACCCTCTCAAACTATTAGCAGTTAGAGATGCAATGTATTAATATTGATGTGGCATTCAACTATGGTGGGTTTTGTTCCACAATATTCCTTGCTCTATATTTACCCTAATTATTTTCCATGTCATGGCATCCAAACCACTTGCATAGCACTGCCAAGAATAAATTGCAGCCATGTGGCAAAATTATCTTAACCGCTGGCATAACACTACCAGAAATTACATTGTAGCGACGTGGAAAAATTCTCTTTGTGAAAATAGTTTATGGAGAAGAGAGGCGTCAAGATCCGTCAAGATTTGTAAGAGATTTTTATTGTCTAAATACTATGCTCTGCCATTTCCTCTGTCGAATTGACACACAAGTGTATATATCTATGAGCAAAGACAAGATATCTAATTCGTACTAAATCTTTAACCTTTCCATAGGGTTTAGTCCTTAAAGATCGAATTAAATGGTCACAGGAACCTTTGCAATAAGGGGTTTAAGTTCTCCACCAATTATAATTTTAAAAAATAGTTTAATTTTAAAATAATAATAATAAATTCAATATAACAATGTTTCACTTTGGAAAATTGTTTAAATTTATAGTCAACCTACATAGTCAATGGAATTAATGTCAAATTAATAGAAAACTCATTGCTATAGTCCTGCTTTAACAGGAACTAATAATCGAAAGGAAATAAGAAGTTGTGACCATACAAAATTCAACCTAAGGCATAGAAAATTAAACATTACGGAAACACAAGGATAAATACAATGGTTAAGACATTTATAAAAAAAAACCTTAGTTCCAAATCAAAGGGAAAACATAGTTTTAATGGGTTCTTTAATGAGGTTCTATTCAAATAAACTAAGATCAAAGATATTAATAAGGGTAATGTTTTACCTTATTGTTTGTTAAAAATCCGTTTAGGAATTTAGCTGAGGGGAAGGCGCTTTCTAGTATTTGGTTTGCTGGTTTCTAGCATTATATTCATTCTGAGGTTGTTTATTTGTTTTGTGTGTTTATTTTTTTTCAACTCTGTTAGTTGTGCAAATGGGGATATCTAGGACAAGATACTTAGTACAAGATTTAATATTTGGAGGAAGTATAGGGTGCCTACAACTTATTTGTCAATAATGTGTGTTAGAGATACTTTTCTTGGTTTTGACTTTTTCATTTTGGTTCAAATAATGTGTGTTAGAGATACTTTTCTTAGTCTCGACTTTTTCAATTTGGTTCATATTGTAGGGAATTGTGATTTGGATTTAACAATTATGGAAAATAGAGATATATTGGAAATCATAAGAACTTTAAAAAGACAAGAGGAATATATCTAGTGAAACATAATTTCTCTCTTCTTAGTGACATCAAAAGTTCATGAGCATGAGCATCATTGTGTCTTTCAACATGCAAACATTATGAATTTATTAGTTCAACAAAGATAGAGGATAGATATTGATATGCAATAGAAATACTCAAAAAATTGACTAGAACAAAAAAACATGAATACTATCACCAAAACTGAGAGCAAAATGACCATCACGTTATTTAGAATAGGACGCAGTCTTACATAGATGTATGTTATTACAAGATGGATTGAATAGGTCAAACTAGAAATAGCTTCTAACGGCTAGTTAGCTAGATCTGATCAACTATTTCCTTGGGACATGCACACAATTGTTCTTCTCCTCCAATAAGATGAGAGAATGCGCCTTCCAATAATCCATCTAGTTGAGGGGGTGTTCCTTCCTTGGGATTCACGTGGATGTCTATTGGGTTTCCCAATTCCTCCCTGTTTAAGGCTAGAAATGTCCCCACTTTTGTTAGCAAATGAGGAAAATGCTTGTGCATAACAACTTCTGAAAACCATTTAGCCTAAGCAATACTTCAGCTTGTGTGCCCAACAAGGTAAGAGGTATGTTGTTGATGAGGGGTGGTGGTATGAAGAGTATCAAGTAATGTGTCTTGGAGAAAGGGAGGCTATAAATGAGGGATTAACTTGACAGGATGAGAGACAGTATCATTATCTTCCAGCAATGGGCGTTCATAGTGATTCAGATTGTTCACATTCACTGCATCATGAATTCCTAGTTGGGGTGGAAAGTCAAGGTGATAAGCATTGTCCCCAATCTATTGGAGAACAATATAAGGACCATAATGGAGATGCTTCAGTTTGTGACAATGTTGGGATTTAAAACATTGGTGTTCCATGTAAAACCAAACTTTCTCACCAGGAGTAAAAATCATAGGGGAATGATGAGCATCATGGTGGGATTTGTAGCACCATTGGGATGTCTTTAGTGCTTCAAAAACTTGGGCATGTTAGCATGCTAGAGTTTGAAAAAATGAAAGGGTGATTTTTCGTTCTTGTTGTTAGTGTGGATCATCAAAAAGATGCAAGGTGAGAGGTAGTTCATAGGGGGCTAAAGGTTGATATCCAAAGTAGGTCGCAAAAGGATACATCCCAACAGAAAGATGTATAGCAAGATTATAACTATGATGAATGGCATGGAGGGATGTATCCCACTATTTTGTTTTGGAAAATTGAATGCAAAGAGCATGAACATGGCTGCAATTAGCTAACTTGGTTTGGCCATCCCTTTGAGGATGGAAGACAATAGAATATTTGAGTTGAAAACCCAATAAATCCCACAATATTTTCCATATTTTGTTGAGAAAGCGAGCATCACGATCATAGATGATGGTAGTAGGAAGGCCAAAGTGTGTCCAAACATGGTGAAAAAACAAGGCAACGGTTTGGGCAACAATAGTTGTCTTAGTGCAAGGGATAAAAAGAGCCATTATAGAGAAACGAAAAAACAATAACCTAGATAACATCATGTTTGTTTAAGGTCATAGGTAAACCACTAAGGAAATCCATTGAATGAGAGTCCCAAGGGAAGAAAGGCAGAGGAAGGGGCCAATACAAACCAAATTTACGATTGGCAGTTTTATGCTAACTACACAATGCATAAGCACGGAAAAAATTCTCCACATGACACGTCATAGAAGGAAAAAATAAATGTCGTTGCAAGTGATGAACTTTTTTTCGAGACCCAAAATTCCCACCATAGGAGGAAGCATGAGACTCCTTGATCAAAGTAAACCAATCTTCAAAATTTGCCTGACACATAACTGATTGAGTTTATATAGCCACCCATCTCTAATTGTGTAATCCAAAAATGAAATTTGATTGACCTTAGTGGGATGTTGCAAAACAACCCATGTCTCTGCAAAGAAAGGATTAGAAGCATAGAGAGGATTCCAAGCCTCATAGCCAACAAGGCATACAATGAAGAGTTGAAGTACTTGTATATGGGGCTAGCTCAGGATATCATCCATCTAATTGGATGTGCCATTCTTTTATTTAATCACCAAATGAGACTGTTAAATGTAAGAAACCCACTTTAAATGACATTGTTACTATATCTTAGTTTGAGAATTGATAAAATTAGCAACTGGTCATCTCTTTGGAGGATTGTTTCTTTCCCTAGGATGTAATCGCGCCATTATTTCATTGCTTGGACCAGACTATAGAAATATTTTTCGTAATTGTTATAATTTTGTTTAGCATTAGACAATGTCTCTAAATGGTATGCAATAGGGTGTCCTCCCTATTTAAGAACCGCGCCAATATAATAATGAGAGGCATCTGTATCAATCTCAAAGGGAAACTGAACATCAAGTAAGGAAAGTATAGGAGTATAACAAAGGGTAGTTTTGAGAACCTAAATTTTTTCTTGTGCCAAGGAAGACCACACAAACCCATTCTTCTTGGAGAGTCGATGAAGAGGGCATGCTAACTGAGAGAAGTATGGAATGAACCATTGATAAAAATTAATTCCACCCATAAATATCTTGAGTTCCAGAGCTAAGTGAGGTGTTGACCACTATGTAAGTGCTTGGAATTTAGTGGGATCTAGACCAAGACCCCCCAAAGAGACAAAAAAACCAAAGTACTGAAATGAATATTTCCCAAAATAAGATTTACGACATTTCCCCTGTAGTTTGTGAGTGTGTAGTAAGTCTAGAATAGTGTGCAGATGGAGAAAATGATCCTCACAGGTAGTTTTGAAGACCAATATGTCATCCAAATAGATCACCAAATTTTTTCCCAAGTTTTCTCTAAAAATGCCATTGATTAGCCTCATGAAAATGGTAGGGGCGTTAATAAGACTGAATGGCATCACCATTCATTCATATAGACCAAATTTGGTTTCAAAAGTTGTCTTCCATGTGTCTACTACATCCATGCGAATCTGATGATACCCTTATGTAATATCCACTTTGGTAAATAAGCGAGAACCCTTCAAATGATCCGGTAAATCATCAATGTGTGGTAGAGGGTAATGATTCTTGACTGTAGCCTTATTAAGATCCTAATAGTTCATGGATAGATGCCATTCCTCAGACTCCTTATTGGGAATGAAGAAGGAAAAGAGGAACAAGGTGAACAAATCAGTTGGATGTGGCTGGTATTAAGAAGTTGTTGGATTTGGAATTCCATTTCCTTATCCTCACGAGGAACCAAACGATAAGAAGTGATATTAAAAAAAGTGGCTCCAAGAATAATATCAATGGAATGTGTTAGAACCATATTTGATCTAGTCATTGATACGCATGTTGATCTAGGTTATGAGGCCAAATTTTAACAAGATAGAAGCTAGAGGTGAACTTACAGAGCTCCTAGACTGAAAAGAGATAGCAGAAGTTCATATTTCCTAGAGAAATCAACAGAAAAATCAAGCCCTAAGGGACCAAGGTTAAGTTTCAAGTGCCTAGGAACTTATCGAGAGCTTAGAAAGGGGCTAATCATGCTTCAAATGAACTTAACCCATTTTTCAAACATGGTTATATCACGCGACCAAGGATTACGAACTGAGCACTAGCGAAAGTGAGGAGCCCATTCATACAATGGTTGCAAGAGAGCCTAATCAATGGTAGAAAGTAGATGTTGCATCGTGAAAAGGAAACAAAGTTAACACACATATGGGGTGCAAAAAACATTTTGGGAGACACATGGTTAATACTAAGTGGTGTTTCTTGACAATAATACAGAGGGATAAACCACTATCGTTGGGTCATGACAATGGTATTTCGATTTTTCCAAGCCACCAATCCACCCACTCAAGACACACCTAACCTCCCACTCAACACCACATGGAGATAACGTAGCAGTCCCCCTGGGACATTAAGGAGAATCCGGGAAAACTTGGAAAGCCAACAAGGCACTCATCAGAGTCATTCTGAGGCTACCACATATATAAAGGGGTTCCACTGGGGATTCTGGTGACCATGTCAAACTCAACTACATGTAGACCAACCTCAGAGGCACCTCAGTGTCGACATGAACTAGTATGAAGCTACCATGTTTTCATGGGACCATGATGGCGTCAATATGATGTCACTCAAAATTTCATGCCTCCGACTAAAATTTCAAAAAAATCAAGCCATTGGGAAGGGGACACATGTTCATACAAAGACACAAGGAGGGGTTCTTTTAAACTAGTGAAAGATATAATGACAACACACCAAATAATTTGATTGATAAGAAGGATTTTCAGTGTGAAATTTATCCTCATGCTGTTGACGATTGAAAACGTCAACGTAATTTCTCCCGAAAAATGTTGCTAAGCCTATTATTATATAAGACTAAATAATGCTAGTAGGTGGGACCCCCTTGAACTAAATAATGTTATGATGATGTGCTACAAAGTTTTACATGGTTGATGACAATATGGTTGTTGTTGATATCAATTAATTTTTGAGATGTTGTTCCTTCATGATACTACAACCTACTATTCATTTATGGTATTTTTTCTTCTCCCACCTGTACAACAAAAATGTTAGTGAAAATTACAAAAAGGCATTTTGAGGAAAAACAAAATACTATATCTAATGCAAAAGAGACCTAGCTATGTGATACTATATGCATGAAAATACTTGTTGATAGTGGTTAAGTCCTATCTTACAAATAAATGGCTATGAAATATTGTTAAGTTACATTTTATATGCATATGGTGGAAATTTTGGTGGTGAATTTGGCAAGGTGATAATGCATTGGTTATGCATTGCTTAATGGAATCGGTAGCTGATATACGTATGTTATAATGTTGGTGGCTCATGGAAGTGATGGCTTGTGTTTTTTATGGTGATTATGCTATGTTTTGGGTTGATGTTGATCACGCTATTTGGTGATGATTCTATACATGATCATTTCGATTGTGTAGTGGTCAAGAGATTTATTTAAGTATATTGGAAATGTAAACATAGATGGCACATTTGGCAAGTTGATTGCAAATGGTTGAATTATTATGTGGACTTGGATTATGCTATGGTTTAAATGTGTTGATACTATCGATGCACTGGTTGATTAATGGTGTTAATGGAAGGCTCGTTGGCATGTACTGTGGAGTAAATGAGATGAGGGTGGAGGCGACGTGCATTTACTATACGTCACCTTTACCCTTCATGTTGGCCGCCACCCTAGTTGGACTATTGTTTGATCTTGTTGTTGTGTTCACACTCCGTATTTTTAGTAGGGTGAAACCACTCGACCACCCCTCGTATTAAGGATTTCGATTAACAGGTATGTCTCTTTTGGCCATTCTTGACTTCACTCTAGTTATGAAATGATTTAGGCTCAGTTGTGTGGGTTTGTGTTTATCCTAAGTGCTGCAACTATGTGGAATTTTGGATTTAAATGGAAAACAGATGGTTCAACTTTTAGGAGTTAAGTTTGTTGGATTGTTAGTCTTCATGGGCGATAGTTCCTTATTACCACTACGTGTTGGTTGAAGGGTTTTTGGCTGGATGATTGTCTTCACGGTTATCGGGTTTAATTAAGAGCCTTTTTCTCTTTTTTCGGCCTTTCCAAGGGACTTTCTCCCGTCCAAAAGCACCACAACCCCTTGTGTGTACACCTTCAGCCTCGAAGTCTCACTAAATTTAGTTTCGTTCCTTTTGTGAAGGCTACTGTGCAAACCCTTAACCCTCCAGGCTCAGGTGGCATACAAAAATTGTCGCGCCTATCAAGTGGTTTCTAGTTATTATGGTCTATTACCTTGAGTACGGGCTCACTCGTGAGTTGTATAGCCATCATGTTGGTATGGATTCTCATCACTGGCTTGTGATATTAACATAAAACTTACATTACTATTTTCTTTTTAAGGCCACAGTCACCTGCCTTATGCTAAGTAACTCAACGATTTTAATGGAAGGGCCTCTACCCTGTGTCGATTGGATGCCTAGTTATGCATAGCTACCATGGCTTGTTCGGTTGGTTGTTCCTCTACCACAGTGGAATTTGTTAGTTGATATACAATCACTAATATTCACACTTTTGATGTTTTGGTTGATGATTGGCATTAGTTACGAATTTTGGTGTTGTTCACACATGTCGCGTGTTGTAAATGAGGTTTTGAGAATTAGAAGATTGGATTGGATATGTTTACTACATATTTTGTCATTAGTAGAATACACTTGAATATGTGCGGCCCGGTCACTCACATGCAACTTAGTAAATGGCCCAGAATGATTTTTTTGAGTTATATCGTGGTTATATATCGTTGTGTGGTTATGGTGGAATCCTCTCATTTGTGAACCACATATAATATGGATGGATTGTTTTGTAAGCCCAGTGATACTCCTGAATTCTAAGTGCATTTATCTTTTTGCAAATCGAACACTGTTGATGACAGTTGTGTGGGATGTTTAGATCGGTTTTAAGTCACACTGAGATATTTGTTTCACAGTGGCATGGTTATAGGGTATCAGAAATTTGCTTCTTCATAGCGTGTGTCTAATGATGACTATTGGTTATAGTCAATTTCTTTTCAGGCGTGATATGTGAGGTCTTGATCATTTTGATCTTTCTATTGCATATATATGTATGGGAACAGATATCATTACAGATCTCGATTGTCTCTATTAATAGAAGTAGAGACTTCATTATTATTTTTTGGAAACACTACCTTCAAATACAGATGTGGATTGGGGAAATGTATGGAAATGATGCATGTTAATGGTTACAGATTGAGTGTTGTTGTTGACTGTTATAACATGCAGAATGTACGAATAAAAGGAACAAAACCTCTTACAAATTGTGTGAAGTACTTCTGTTTTGTAATCATGGATGATTTTAAGGATGAAATTTTATATTAAAATGTAGAAACATGGGCTAATATTACTAGTCTTTAATATGAAAAATGTAAAATGTAAAATGCTTAGCGATAGTTTTGTAAAAATATTCAAATTTGTAAGGATTTTATATACTTTCTATAAAATTTTGGCAATTTTTAAGGTTAAATAATTTTATTCTATGAAATTTGGGCAAATCATTTTTAGAAAAAAAGTAAATTGACGATTTGTTTTGGGGGGAAAAGCATGGAAAATTAGCCCATTTGTGAAATTTAGCCCCTAAAATCATCTATGTTTGTAATGACACTATGTTGGATATTAATGGACAGTGAAATTAAAAAAATACAAAGGAATTATTACTCAATCATTTGATTGTTGGTTGATGCATATTTTCCTTACTGCAAAATATGTTATGGATTGCTTGCTTAATCTCATAAATAGTAAACGTTTTTTCCCCACTCATTATCTCATTTTCCGCTAATTATAAACCCCTCACATATCCCATATTAAATTTGTTTCACCCCATGTTCTGATATTGATCACAACTAAGGAAACTTATGTGTTAGATTGGATAAACGTGGTAGAATTTTGTGTGGATTGCAATGAGGTTTATTGGTTTTCTTACAATTGATTTTTGTTATCATTGAGCAGTGACCATATATCTTCCCTTTCATTATATCATATTTTTCGCTAATTACAAACCCCTCATGTATCCCTGAACATTTTTTCCAACCTGTAAGGTCTCTTCCAACATAGCCTTATAAAACATAAGTTAAAATAGAGAAATGTTATCCCAACTTTTGACCATTCATTATTCAGCATAATTAAAACTTATGAGAAACAACATAATAAACCACATATTCAGCATCATAATAAACCACATATTCAGCATATTCAGCAGCATGATAATAAATCACATAACATAGCATAAAATGAAATTATGTACCTCTAACTAATGCTATTGTTGTTCTCCAACTCTGCCTGATGCTCTACCCAAAACCAATTAACCTCCCAGCTAGCTAGGAACAGAGCCTCTTCAGCTCCCTAGCTCTAGGATTCCATAAGGATTCCTGGCCCCTGAGCCCAAAACTCCCGGCAACAGGTGCCCCCCCTGTAACAGTCCTACAACAAACTTCTCCAGTCAAAAACTAGTAATACAGTCTTCTAATATCAAAATAATACTCCAATACGGTCTTGCAATATGAAAAATAATGCTCCCCTTGAAAAGGTCCCCTTCCCTGAGTGTTTTTCCCCCTCATATCCTCCTTTCCCCCCCTTCTCATCCACTGCCTTCTCCCTTCATTAAGTTTCACCCACCTTATCCTTCCATTAAATTTCACCCACCTTATCCTTCCATTAAGTGTCAACCACATTATCCCCTTTTCATTAATGGGCCATCTATCAAAATAATAATTAAAAATTTATTTATATCTCCAACATAAAATTTAATAATTTATTAAACCAATATTTAATTATGATAATTAATTAATTAAACTAATATACATTCAACAAATATTTAATCAGGACAATTAATTAATTAATTAATTAAACTAATATACTATAAACAAACATTTAACTATGACAATTAATTATTTAACTAGGGTTGTTACATACACCCACCCTTTAGGAAACTTCGTCCCGAAGTTTAAAGTATTTTATGATACAAGGGAAACGACACATGGTTCACACATTCATATCCAATAAACAATGTTATCAGTAAGTAAGCCAAGAAAACTCATACATACTAGTGTACATGTGCAAGAAATGCATGTGTAGCTAGTACATACAAGTCTCGTGCATGTACAAATAACAATAACTATCACCTCTATAGTAATTTCTGTATGCATCCAATCCATTCAACAAGACTATTCATTTTATAAAAGATAATAACCCAATCAAATGTTTGCGAAATCCCTTAATTACAATTATCTATCTCAACAATGTTATTTAGACAATTGTAGTTTAGTTAAGTAATTATGAATATTCATATATACACATTTTATTTTCAAAAGGAAAAACAATCAATTCCACCATAAGGAAAATCTCCATACACTCTCAACTATTTCTACTCATCCTTCCTCCCTAACTTACTTCCATCTTCCATTCCTATCCTTCCTCTGTTGGACTATCTTGGAGCGTCAACTATATTGACCTAACTCCAAATAGAACCCGTAAGCGGAAGTGTCACTATCTTGACCAAGATTCCCCAACAGGCGACTGACAGTCATCATCACACGTCTAGGGGAGCGTGAGCTAACACCATCCTCCCATGACTTCAGGTTTCAGAGGATACATGGTGGGAAATGCCTCCATCCCTCATGACAGGACTAAGGTCCACACCCTACAATGGAATATACAGTGGCACCATGTTGCTGGGAGTTTTTTCATCGTTTATTCAGTTTTGGGTAGTCTCACCACCTGAAATCCTGCACTGGTCCACATATCATAGCACTCCATTCAAACCAATATAATTTCACATACAAAGATTCATACCATATTTTTTTTCAGTCGGTGGTCATGACATCCACTTCTATTATCATTATCCCTTGGTTATTTCATATCCCAATGACCTGCAAATTAGTGTGTAACACAAACTCATACATATCTATGCATTATCATCATGTAATTGCATACAACCATAATTTCAATTCGGTATCCTTGTACCAACAATTTTAACATAAAAATTTTCAAGTTAGAAATAGATCTCATAATATCCCATAATTTAATTAACGTTACCCATTCATAGAATTATCATTTACATAATAGATTGCATCATATCCATCATCATTCAAATAGAATTTAAACCTTCATAGGTTTCTCATTCACATAGTATATCGCATCATATCCATCATCATCCAAATAACATTTAATCATTCATAAAATTTACATTCACATAATAGATCGCATCATATCCATCATCATTCAAATAGAATTTAAACATTCATACCTGTTTCTGCGTCTTAAAAGTTCAAGTGTATCATTAATAGTTTCACGGTGACAGAAAATAAAGGTAATCAAGCCTCAGGTAATCCTAGTTGTCTAAGTCAAAAGGTGGTGTTACATACACCCAACCTTCGAGAAACATATTCTCGAGGTGGTAAAAAAAGTGAGGGATAATCTCATCGTAATGTCTCGGCATCCTCCCAAGTAGAAGATCCTGGAATAAACTTGTCCCACTGGACCTTAACTTGGTCTACCAGATGGTTCCTGATCTGTCAGACTCTAATGTCCAATATGCGTAAGGGTTCTACCATGAGGGTTTCCATGTCCAATACATGCAATTCCTTCCAATTTAGTTTATGTGATTCATTAGCAACATAATGACATAGAACAAATACATGAAAAACATTATGAGTTTTATGCAAGTGGGGTGGCAGTACGAGATGATAGGCAACGAGCCCAATTTTCTCTTGGATTTTGAATGGTCCTATAAATCGAGGTGACAACTTTGTCCCCTTACTGAATCGAATGGTACTTTTATTGGGTCTGATACGAATGAAAACATGATATCCCACTTTATAACTTCGATCAGTCTTGTGTGCATCCGCATAACTTTTCTGTCTATCCTGCACTTCCTTTAGTCTCTTCCTAATTTGAATCACCTGTTCCTCCATCTCTTGTATCAATTCAGGCCCAACTGTTACTTGGTCTTATAACCTCTCCCAACTCAACGGTGTTCTGCATGGCCTTCCATACAGATCTTCGTAGGGTGGCATTCCGATGGAGCTATGAAAACTACTATTGTAGGTGAACTCTACCAAAGGTAGGTACTTCTCCCAATGGGTTTGATTATCCATGACATACATCCTAAGCATGTCTTCCATGAATTGATTTACTCTCTCAGTTTTCCCATCCGTTTTAGGATGATAAGTTGTTCTTAAGTTCAACTGAGTCCCCAACGATGACTGCAAACTTGTCTAAAATCTAGAAGTGAATCTGGAGTCCCTATCTGAAATGATCTTCTTAGGTATCCCATGCAAACGAATGACCTCACTTACAAACACACGTGCCACATCAGTGACATCATAAGTGTCTCTAACCGGAATAAAATGAGCACTCTTGGTTAACTTATCAACTATTACAAGAATGGAATTGTGCCTATGAGATGTGAGCGACAACCCCACCACAAAATCCATAGAGATGGCTTCCCACTTGGACATAGGGACATCATGTGGTTGTAGGAGACCTGCCGGGTGATGGTGGTTGGCTTTCACTTGTTGACACTCTAGGAATTTGGTGACGAAATGACTACATCGTGCTTCATGCCTACCCAGAAGAAAATCTTCCTCATGCCTGCGTACATCTTCTTCACACCCAGATGTGCACAATAAAGTGCTCTATGGGCTTCCTTAAATATGATTCTTCGAATATCCCCACCTTCGGGGACGTACATCCTTCCTCGATATCTTAACAGTCTATATGCTTCCAGACTATATCCTTCATACTTTGGATCTAATTGCCTCCCACTCTGGAGGTTTGAAGTAACCTTTAAATACCAACTGTCTCCATGGATTTGTGTCAACACACGTTCCCTCAGATTGAATTTTAAGGGTACCAAGGAGAAGACACGTGGCCTCCTACTCAAGGCATCTGCGACCACATTCTCTTTTCCCTTGATATATGAAAGACCAAAATTGTACTCACTCATGAACTCAATCCATCGCCTTTGCCTGGCATTCAGATCCCTTTGAGTGAAGAGATGTTTTAAACTTTGATGGTCCATTTTGAGCTCAAAGTTTCACCCTACTAGATAGTGCCTCGAAAGTTTCATAGCTACCATTATAGCTTCCAACTCTAAATCATGAGTAGCATAAAGTTCCTCATGTTTCTTCAACTTCCTTGATGCATAAGCTATCACTCCTCCATCTTGCATTAGCACTGCCCCCAACTCTTGCTTCGAGGCATCTGTACAGACTATGAAGTCCTTTTCCATATCAGGATCTCATAGAATTGGTGCAATAGTTAGTAACCTTTTAATCTCAATGAATGCACTATCACATTCTTTTGTCCATTCATACCTGACCCCCTTGCATTGTAAACTGGTGATG
This sequence comes from Picea mariana, assembly GCA_032191745.1. NCBI lineage: Eukaryota > Viridiplantae > Streptophyta > Pinopsida > Pinales > Pinaceae > Picea > Picea mariana. Next base: position 26,107 of record JASDQU011028102.1, read on the forward strand.
GGTTTCTCTATTTTAGAGAACCCTTCCACAAATCTCGAATAATAACCTGCTAGCCCCATGAAGCTTCTTACCTCATGAGAATTTTTCAGCACTAGCCACTCCATAATGTCCTTTACCTTTACTGGGTCCACAGACATTCCTTCACCGAAAATGATATGACCTAAATAGTGAATTTCTTTCTAGAAGAAGGAACACTTCGACAACTTCCAATACAATTTTTTCTCTCTAAGGCAAGACAACACCATTCACAAGTGTTCCTCATGCTCACTTTCATTGTTGGAATAGATGAGGATATCATCTAAAAAGACTTGTACAAAGCGGTCTAAGTACTTCCAGAATACACCATTCATGAGGCTCATGAATACTATTGGTGCATTGGTCAATCTGAAAGGTACTACAACAAACTCGTAATGCCCAAACCAAGTTCGAAAGTCAGTTTTAGGAATATCACCTTCCTTAATCCTTAACTGGTGATACCTTGATCGCAAATCAATCTTTGAGAATACCGCTGCTCCTTTCATATGATCGAAGAGATCATCTATTCGTGGCATTGGGTACCTATTTTTCACTGTAGCATGGTTCAAGTCCTTGTAATCTATGCACAGTCGTAAGGAACCATCCTTCTTCTTCACAAATATTATTGGTGCACCCCAAGGTGAGACACTGGGCCTTATTATCCCTAAGTCGAGTAGCTATTTCTACTGCATCTGCAATTCACAAAGTTCTGGTGCTATCATCCTATACAGAGTCTTGGAAATTGGTTCTGCACCAGGTTTTAGCTCAATAGTAAAATCAAGCTCCCTCTCAAGAGGTTACCCTGGCAACTCGTTCGAAAAAACATCCTTAAATTATGACAATACCGGGTACTGATCCAAGGAGGGTCCTTTCCTTTCATTCATTGCTTCCATGACATAAAGTCGACACCCTTGCCTCATGCACCGCTTAATTAACCTTCATAGTTGAGATAAAGTGTAGAGACATCTTTCTCCGTACACCCTAGATCTCTACTAGCCTTCCTTCATCCTCAACACAAAGCACACTTTTTGGGAAACAATCTACCATAGCTAGATGGGCTTCTAACCAATCCATTCCAATGATTAGGTCATACGCCCCGAGAGAAGTGACGTATACCTTCAACCTGGTAGTACACACTCCCAGGTCTACTAGACAATTATCAATGCTAGGTCCTATCGCTTGTTTTTTCCCTAAAGCCATCTCGACTTGTTTAAACTCATTGTGCTCGTAGGCTGCCAACCCACTCTTTTCTAATGCATATGGTGAAATGAAACTATTAGTAGCACTAGAATCAAATAAAATTTTAACATTGATATGATTTAGCGTACCTGACGACTCCACCACCGTGGATTGATGTTCTGCCTAGAGATTATTAACTCCTGCATAAATCTGGTGGCTACCACTTGCCCTCTCCATCGGAGCCTTTCCTTCTCTATGGAAAAATCATACTTGTAACTCTGGGTAGTCAAACTAGTAATGGGGTCTCCCACATCCCCAACATGTAATACGAGATTGAACCTGTGCACTGCTCTGTGACAGTCTCTGAAATGAGTTCCTTCCCCTGGAACCCCTACCTCTACCAGTTGCTCCCTGAGAAGGTCGTGAACTTGCCTACATTGTTGGTGATGAACAGGATGTTGCACTCGTTGCCATTGAAATACCTGAGGAAACTTTCCTTGGCACTGCTCTATTACCGTAAGGAGGTGGCCTAGAGCTCCCTCCAATGGAGAAGGTCCTAGGGGCCTTCCCCACGAATCCAAGATGATGTAGAAAGGTCAATCTTGTTCCTCCATTTAAGTTCATTTGTTCCTCCGCATAAAGTGCATTTTCAACTGCTTCCGCTACTGAAGATGGTTTCCACATCCACACCATGGCCCTTATCTTAGGATTTAACCCATAGACAAAGTGTTCTGCCTATCATTGATCATTATCCATGTATGAAACATATTTGACCAATTCCATAAACATGATCTCATACTCTTCCACGGTCCTGTTCCCCTGTACTAGAGCATGAAATGCTCCCACCTGCTGTTCCTCGTAGTAAGCTGGTAGATATTTCCTTCAGAACCTTTCCTCAAAAATTTCCCAAGAGATGGTGTCTGGGGTAAGTCACAACTACCTCTACAGGTTGCCCCACCAGTTCAAGGCACTGTCCCTTAACTGAAAGATTGTTATTTTCTCCTTTGATGTGGAAGCATAATCTCTTAAAGAGAAACATCTTGTCATTCCTTCCAACCATGCCTCTGTATGTTCACTGGCACGACCCCTGGCAAACTCTGGAAGTTTGATCTTCTACAATTTTCTAGTGATGTCTTTGGGTGGAGGCCCTCCCCCTGAATCCCTTGACGCTTCTAGATTACCCATTCCAAATGGTGGGGGATCCACTTTGACCCCTGCTGGATGACGCCCCTTTAAAGTCTCATTTATGGCCTCCAAAGAGTGCAAAATGAGGGTTAATTCAGGCGATGGTGGTGGCGGCGTTGGCGATCCCTGTGATGATGCCCCTCTGCCTCGATTTCCTTGAGTCCCGACCATC
>JASDQU011028103.1:0-21449 GCA_032191745.1 Picea mariana
TGATGACTTGTTGATGATATATTGCTGATATATGTTGCTGATATGTGCTCACATCTAACTGGTTATAAATGACAACAATGGGTAATGAATAAATGTTGAATGCTAATTGATGAGTTTTTGTGCAAGAGGGAAGTTTTGGGAAAAAGAGCCCCACACTCTTTCACCCCCCCTTTAAGTGTGGTAGGTGTGTCCAACAATCTCTATAATAATGCTCTATCCATTCTAAGCAATTGTCACAGTGCACAGCGGAAATGGTAGACTGACGTGGAATACAATCGATAATGGATACTTCATTTTTCCCTATGGCTTGTTCTAGGTCGTGACTAATACCTACAAAGCGTTCTCTGGCTCTAAGACACGGGGGTAACTTAGACACGAATTCATACTTTTCAACCTGGGTAACGACCTCTTTCCTAGGACACTGATTTTATGGGTCTTCACAAGATAAGAAAACGTTTATCTCTCGGTCTAAACATTGATCATCGATCTCGATCATAGTGATCAAGCTCAGATGATTGCTCTTTCGATTTCTTAAGTTCCTAGAAATCAATCAACCAACATTCTTATTCCTGAAATTTAAATCCGAGCTCTATTGTTTCTTTCCCTTAAGGAATTTCTTCACAACAGGTTTATCATTATTATTCAAATTAGATTTGTTCATAGGCATAGGGTGATCTTTCCCTTTCAATTTGCCAATTACCTGTTCCATGGAAATTTAGTATCCACAGGGGTTTCATCAACAATAGAAGCGGGTTCATTTAATTCAGAACCATCAAGTCAATTGAAGACCTAGATTTCGGTCACTGGTCTGTCCAAATTAGGGTTTACAATTAGATGAGGGTTGACTGTATCGTCAACCTGGTTGAATCCATTTTGACTAAGAAATCTCTCCCAATTGTCACTGAGTCGTGACAGGTGAGAAACCAACAGGATCTTAATGAGCCCATGGTGGAACAGACTCGACAGAGAATTCATACCCCTTCGTTTATAGCATTTAGACATTTTGTAAGGGCTCATTAACAGGTAAAACAACATGTTCAACTCGAGACCCTATGAATAACATAAGAAATCGAATGTGGTACAGAAAAAACAACCCATACCAGCCTTCACATGTGATAAACTGTTTCAAAATTAAAAGGAGACTGTGCCATCTAGGTTTGAGAAAAGCAATGGGAATACCTTTTGGACAGAAAATGGATTTACGGTAAACCATGAATAAACTCCATGGAACATCATCCATTTTAGCATTCTTAAACCAATTTTCTCCTTTCAATGGGAGTCATGTTGCCCTGCTTATGAAATAATCTATTATTTCTAACTATACATCCCCGACCTTGGCCCTAAAACTGTCGAAAGTCTATGCAAAATCCTATGCAACCGAGAGGTTGTATCCTTCGAACTTCTTAAGGAACACATCCCACACATGAGCCTTCAAGTCATCTATGGTTTCATCATGGGATAGAAGAGCTTGGAAACCGTTCGGCTCAATACGAACTACAGGTGCCATTGCCACTATGAAAAGGATACAACAGCTACCACATGGTGTAGGTTTCTTCTTCCAGAAGATGAGGACCAGAGAGAGGTCTTTGCAAAATGTAAAGGCACGAAAATTGCAAAGTTTGGGGACTATCATAACTTGGAAATAAGAGTTAGGGAAAATGAAAAAAACCATAAAGATCGTAAAACTACGAGCCACTACCCACGATGAATTCCAAACCCTCCATAGTACAAAACCCCAATTCACATAATGAATGATCTCATTAATTCTCAAGCCAGCAAAGTGAATTGAAAACATAGGTACAGCATGCCTGTACCAATTGACATGAATGTTGATATAACAGTTGAACTCATGAGAACTATATGAAACGTTAAACCAACGTTTTAGTGCATTCGAACATTTCACAAATTAATCCAACGATCAACTATAAACCCAATGAAGTCACGATACCAATAATACACAAAGAATTTGATAGCAGGTTAATCAATAAGTTCATAAGACTTGAATTTTAACCATATATGGGTGCTTTCAAAGCCATGTTTCGAAGGTAAAAGATATGAAACTAAGCCCAAGTTTTATATTTAAATTCATGCTTACAGTCATGAATTTAAATAAAAAAAAAATGAAAATGCAAATGAAAAAACTCAATAAGATAAGCTTAACCCAATCATCGCCTCGAAACTCAGAAACATAAATATTTACAAATGGAAGGTGATGGCAGCTACAGAAAGATATAATCTCTTTATGGGAACTTTGATCGAAAATTATTGGTGGTTGCCAATATAAGGTTAGAATGAANGTGGTGGTTGCCAATATAAGGTTAGAATGAACCTATCAACTTCTCTCATTCAATTCTGGGAAATTATTTTTTGGAAACTAACTATGGGTATTATGTATCTAATTAATCACCCTTTGAACTAGACACATAGTCCAAACTCTTTATTTGCACTCAAACTAATTCTAATGACTATACAATAGTAGAATTAGCTAGTACTAGTTCAACTAATGTACATTTAAATGATAATGTTTGGACTTTGTTTTTTGATGGCTCCAGGTCACAAGAGGGAGTCGGGGAAGGTTGTATTCTAATTGACCCATATAGACAAAAGATTCTAATTTCCTACTAATTATATTTTGAGTACACCAACAACACAACTGAATACAAGGCCTTGATTCAAGGTTTGAAGAAAGATATTGACCTTAAGTAAAAACGTTCAAAATTGTTTGGTGACTTGGAGATTATCGTCAAATAGGTAAAAATTTCTAAACACTATAATTCACTCATTTGAAAGGATACCAACAAGATGTTTGGAAGTTAATTGACATTTTTGAAGAATTTAACATCACTTATAATCCTCACTCGAAGAATATTGTTGTTGACACTCTAGCCAACACGGCTTCAAGGTTATCTCCTTTAAATAATGGTTTCTTTGTTGATCTACTTTTCAAGCCCTCGGTACAAAATAACATCACCAACTGGAGAGTATTCAATGATGATGAACAAATCATTAGCTTCATATGTTTTTATAGATTATGAGGAATATGAAAAGGATATACAAAGATAAAAAGACACTTGGGATAAATTCAAAGGTAACCTAGTACCTAAAGGGGTATTGACTCTGAAAAAAACTATTTGATTTTCAAACAAGGTTCCAATTGGCAGTCAATGTGAATCCAAATATATCTTCCATGAGTCACATTTTGGTCAACCTGGGTACCCAAGAAAATACCAAATTCATCAACTTGGGAACATGTTGCTCGAAAATCGAAAAGCAAACATTTATCTAGTTGTTCACAAAGTACAAATATTTCTTCTCTTTGATATATCACGATCTGAAGACATATGACACAAGGATCATACAAAATGTCAATCCTCTCAGGGAAGGAACGAATCCTTTTCATTATAAGATTCGTAAGGTTCATCCAATTCTAGAACCATCAATACAGAAGGAACTAAAGAAAATTTTGGATGCCAAGATCATCTTCAAAGTTCACCATTTAGCATGTGTGGAAAACATGATACTTGTAAAGAAGAAGTGAGGGGAGATCAAACTCTATGTGGATTTTCAAAATTTAAAACAGACATCTAACAAATATAACCACCTTGTTCCTTCAATGGAATAAATTCTACAACTTGTCTCTGGTTCTGATATGTTCTCATTACTTGATGGGTTCTCCAGCTACATTTAGGTTCTAGTAATTGAGTCCAATCGATTAAAATCTACCTTCTGTATGAATTTGGAAATGTACACATACCACGGAATTCCTTTTGGACCAATAAATGCAAGTATAGCATTCCAATGTGCCATGGAAATTTCATTTAAAGGATTGATCGGTCAAATTGTCATGGTCTACCTCGATGATGTCACAGTTTATTCCAAGAAGAGGTCAAATCACCATAATCCTCTGAAGCAAATTCTCAAAAAATGTCGAAAATATGGTATATCATTGAACCCAAAGAAAATCATCTTTGTGGTTTTAGAAGGTAAATTGCTCAAGCAAATCATCTCCAAGGATGGGATTTGTGTAGATCCATAATGTATATTTCCATGCACAACAACAAGAATTCTGTGAAATATTTCTTCAAAAAGATAATTTTTTACGAAGGTTCATAATTGATTTCACCGAGATTGTCAAGCCTCTTCAATAGATGAATAAAAAGGACTCACAATTCAAATGGACTTTTATTGAAAATGAATCTTTCAACAAGGTAAAGGCTTCCATAGTTGTAGAACCAACATTTCAAGCCCATACTTTGATAAGGAATTCTCTCTATATACTTTTTTCATTTGATTATTCCCTTGTGGAGTGATCACCCAGAAAAATGAGCAAGGAAATGAGTGCCCAATTTCATATATGAGCACTAGTATACAAGGGGATAAACAAGCCTTTGTTGTTTGTAAATAAATCGAGCAATTCAAACATATTCCTGGTACAATGACCTAAAGCAATATCTTCAACATGGAACCTCCCCTAGCAATTTTAATTATGGACAGAAGAGAGCATTGAGGCTTCAATCCTCTTAGTACTAGCTTATAAATGGTGTCTCACTCAAAAACAACCTATGATGGTGTATTTATTAGGTGTCTTGAGAAGAAGGATGTTGATAAAGTCCTCACAGAATTACTTGATGAACCTGCTAGAGGACATTTTGTTGGTGAAACAACACCCCATAAGATCCTAAGAGATAGAAATTACTAGGAAACTATGTTTAAATATGCCCACTCTTATGTTCAGAAGTGAGAAACATGCTAGAAGTATCTTGGTATGCAAAAGAATCCAACATTCTATTTGCAGCCTCTAGTCATTGAACATCCCTTTGAAAAATGGGATTTGGATGTTATCAGTGAGATCAATCCACATTCCTCCAGATAACATAAATATATCCTAAATACAACTGACTACTTCACATGATGGAATGAGGTTGTACCCTTGACTAAGGTAAATGAAGAGGTCATGATTCAATTTCTAGAGAATCATTTGATCACCAAGTTTGGTGTGCCAACCACTCTTTTATTTGATAATTCTATGTATTTTTCTTCTTTAAAGTTAATAGAGATTGATTTATATAAGGGGATCATATTACATACTCAACTAACTATTACCCCCAAGGTAATGATGTAGTTTACTCTACCAACAAGAATCTGATCCATATCTGTATCTTTAGGAACATCTCCTTATTTTCTAGACTATGGAAAAGAACCCATCCTCCCTCCAAACATATTATTTCCATCTCTCCAACTATCTCAAACCTCACATGGGCATAATTGCATACTCATCTAGAGAAGGGTTTACACCCTGCTCATACTTGAAGAAGAGAGAAAGAAAGAAAAGAATAAATGTGTTGTTCACTAGTAGGCGATAAAGAGGTAGTTTGATAATAAATATATAGGAGAAAAGGACTTCCAGGTGCGAGACCTTGTTTTAAAGTAGGACAAGCCACACGAAGAGAAAGGTGATAGCACTAAATTCCAATAGTTATGACTTGTCCTTACTTGATTGTTGAAAAACTTGGTCTTAGCATGTATATATTGCAAAACCTAAAAGGAGAAATAGAAATCCTTCCTGTCAATGGCCAAATTATGAAAAGATATGTAGTTAGCTTCCTCTTGGGTAGTTAGCTTGTACATAAGTAGTTTTCCTTTGTTTTGTCTTTCTAGTTATGAATTTGAATTTTTCTTGTTTTTCTTGTTTGATTTGAATTTCTCATTTCTTTCTTTTCTTTAAACATTGATTTTCTTGGTTAGTTTATTTTCAAATAATGTTCCTTTAATATATTTTCCAGAAACTAATTGACTATATATTGCAAGTTCTTTGTTTTCTTTAGGATCCCTGAGCACAACTAATCAGACTCATTAAAATCCACTTTGAGCCCAATGGGAAAGACGTTGGTTCAATCTCTTTTCATTACCTCAGTTTAATATCTAAGTTGTCAACATAGTGTTGGAACATTGTTTGACCAATGGATGGCTATGAGCACTCAAGCCCAGTTATGGGTAGACTACTAGTTATCCTCAAGGCTTCATCCACACTTAATATTGACTAATGCTTCACTCAAAATATGATGGATTTCCTAAGGTGTTATGTACAAGGAAGATTCTTATTATTAAAACAATATTATTTGAAACAATTTGCATCTAACATGTATCATCCCACATGCCTTTAAAGGATGATTGAGATCCCCCATCAAAATAAAATCAAAAGGTAAATTCTTGGGGAAGGAATTTCATATCATGTGGAACATGCAAGTATCATTGTCAACACTATGGACACTCATAGGAAGTAGAGAAAATCCCATGATATCAAGGTAACTTCGTTGAGGCTATGGAAACCCACTAGAAGTGGAGAAACACCGAGATAAATTGAATAAATAGCCTAGATATTCAACATCCCTTGTTTATAATGGCATTGTCGTACTGCAATGGCATCTAAGGGAGAACTGAATCAGGAAAGAACTCCATACTTTGGTCACACATCTATTACCAATGACTTTCTCATGTTGGAAGTGAAAACTCACTCGGCTAATCTAAAGTGCAAGGTATAAGTGGGAACTCATTGAGTTGAATTTTGGGTTCTCTACTAGAGGTAAATATTGTATTAACTGAACCGATAAGTGTCTTAAATATTAGTTGTATATATTCATGGTTCCATGCAGTGTGTTTCCAATTGTTGAACAAGCAACAACCTCCTTGTATCATTTTGTCTTTATCATTTGAAGAAGTCAAAACATATTGGGACCCCTACTTTTAATTTTCATAGTTTTGAGTTTTTCATGGACTTGTCTTTGAGTTGATCACATAACTTGGAATATTTTTCATATAATGAGTCTTTAACACTCTTCTGAGACCTCATCAAGCCTTAAAATTTTCTTTGGATCACATATTACAAGTGATATGTGATCACATATTACTAATGATATGTGATCACATATTACTAGTGATATGTGATCACATATTACAAGTAATATGTGATCACATATTACTCTTGCCTTAACCTTTTTGAGCAATTTTTTCTTTATCATGGCCTTCAATTTTCTTTTAGTTTATTTGCTTTTATTAAACATAAATTTTGGCTTTCAAGTTTTAATTGATTTTCATATAAATTAGTCATTTTCCACCTAACTCCTTTTCCTAAGAAACCTAAAGATTTCTAAGTCGTTTGAGTTATTTTACTTAGTTTTGTACTAATCATCGAGGAGTTTTGAAACTTTCGTTGGGGAAGAAAGTAAACTTTTCATTGTCAATGAAAAGTTTAAAAGTACATCAGTCAACATTATCTATCAGTGACTTCTCCACACTTCTTTTTGTTCCCAAAATTTTTAAACTTTATTGATAATATCACTAGCGCGAAATTTTTTATCAACGCCAATGACCGAGGATATTTTTTACTTTGCATTAAAATGAGATTTTAATTGTGCCTATAGAAATTTTTAAAAGGAAGTGATAGAAAAGTTAAAAATTTCACCAAAATTTCACCATTGAGGCAGGTCCCAAGGTACTAACTGGTTTCTAAGTCTAATTCATGGATTATGTGTTGAAGTCGACATGAAAAGACTCGTCGAAGGAGGGCCTTGATGTATCACCCACCAACGAAATGAAACTAAAATATGAAAGTGATGTAATATGGTGAATCAAATGAGTATGAACTGACACAGGAGATGGAAATTGGCAATACAACAAGTGGATGATTTGAAGTGAAACTTCCCTTGAACATGATGAGGCACAACAATTGACTTAGAAACATTGACTCGACAAGTACCAAGAATGTAATGTGACGAAAATAAGATCACTCTTCGACTTGACGAAAAAGTATGGTGACACATGGAATTGGTATGACTCAGAGACAAGTGGATTACCCAACTGTAAGACGAGATGCAAACAGGTGCCATGTTCAAGGGAAACAAAAGCTGCCATAAAGGATTCTCAAAAAATTGACCCACTTCCTTCAATTTTTCCCCCACCCAGATAGATGAGTACCTATTTTTAATTTAACGAGGTCAAGGAGGGTAACACATGCTCGATATAACTCACCTTCGGTAAGTTCTTCTTCCTTTATTTAACGAATTGCAAAAAATAAGGGTTTGTTCCCATATGGGCCCTTCAATGTGTAGTTTAGCTAGTCCAGAGAAGGAAAATTCGGTAGTTTTTCATGTTTATAGAGTCTGAAAAGAACTTAAAGGTGACTCTAGGGTTGTCCTTTTTCGTAATTTTAGTCTTGCGAGGTCGAAAAAGAGATAAACTACCACTCGAAAGATTCCCTTCCAACCTTTCTAAGGAGTGTGAAAGGAAGCAAGATCACTCGACAATCTTTTCATGTTTAGAGAGTCTTAAAAGAGCTTAAAGATGACTCCAGGGGGTTCATTTTTCGTGTAACCTTTATGAGTCCGAAAAAGTGATAAAAGTTTACTCGGCCACATTCTCATGTATTTATGAGCACGAGCAAGAACAAAGACTAAGCTTGGTATTGGTTTCATTTTTACACAATATTGAAACAAAATTAAACTTATGCTTGTAAATTCCCAATGTAATTTCCAAAGGTAGGGATACCCATGGATGGTTGGTACTCTACCCCCATCTTGAAAATCTAGTCGCATAACTCTAGAATGATAATCAAAGGATGGAGACATGCTCCCCCGAGATTCATTTCATTTATCGAATTTGAGGTTGTCATCAATTTATATGCTAGATGGAGAAAAAGGATAAGGGTGAATGAAAGGAAGGTTCAAATAGGAGACCTAACGAAATACTCAACTCGAAATCTACGAGATCTAGCTAAAGACTCGACTCAATATTTACGAGATCTATCGAAAGACTCGACTTGATGGGAAAGGTGATTGTTTCATTTTTTAACGAGCTTGACACAAGAAAAGAACTATTCTCGGGGCTCTGGGTTCAATCCCCGTATTTTTGTTTCATTTTTTAATGATCTTGCTACAAAGAGGAAAAATATGCTCGTGGCTTCTCCTTTATCATGGATTCCAAGAGGAAAAATATCTGGAAGGAATACATGTCAAGGGACAAACCTCAATCATGGCTTCCAAGAGATCTTCGATAGATGGAAGAAAATCACTCTAAAAGGAATACATGTCGACGACCTCGATAAGGGTAGGTAGATATAGCTCTAAAATCCATATCGAAGAGATGACCATGTCAACTATCAGATCTAAGTCAGGATAAGGGAGAGATTCCCTCTCGTGTGGGGTTGAATGCATGGGCTGGTTCATTAGATAATTGACCTGTGGTGGGGTAGACATCGTTGGAATGTATCAACCATTCAGGGAAGGTGGATGGTTGACCATCAGATGAGGTTCAATGAATGAAAGTTGGCTGATCGTTACCACGTTTCTGTTGTGAGGGAAACACATCACTCGAAATAGAGTGGACACAAAATCTCTCATAATGTAGACATAGTCTCACCCAAGGAGCAGGTTAAATTCCAGGGGGTTGTGAACTACCATCACATTGGCGTAGACCATTTTTCCTCCCAAATTAACCAGAAACTAGGGAATTATCCCTAAAGGTTGACTAACTCTTATGTCAAAGGTCAACAAATTCTAAGTCACAGGTGCAAGCTGCGGTGAAAAAAAATCTTGCCAAGCATTCACGGATAAGATGCTAACAGAAGCACCTTCGTCTATTACAGTGTTAGGAATATTCCTATCACAAACCTGCACGGTGATTTGGAAAGGAACGTAAGAAGGAATACGTGGTTCTGTCAAATGATTCCAATTAATAGAAATCATTTGATTGCTCGAAGGGGGCGCCATCGGGATGGGTGGAGTGCCCCCTTGTCCGAGTGAATCAGTATTCACAAGGTAGACCTGAGTGACATCCTCACTCTTTGAATGAGGAGTGGCATCGACCGATAATAGAACTGAATCAGCCACTTTGGTTTCACTCTTCAAGGGAGGAGTGGGATTGATCGACGGTGGAACCGGATCGACCACTTTGGCACTCCTCAAGGGAGAAGTGGGATCGACCGATGACGGAACCGGATAGACCACTTTGGTACTATTTAGATGAATATTGGGATCGACCGATGGAGGAACCATATCAACCACTTTGGCACTCCTCAAGGGAGGAGTGGGATCGACCGATGGAAGAATCGGATCGATGACTCTGGCACTCCTCAAGGGAGGATTGGGATCGACCGATGACGAAACTGAATCAACCACTTTGGTACTCTTCAGATGAAGAGTGGGATTGACTGATGATGGAACTGGATCGTCACTTGGGTTTCCCTTTTCAGATGAAGAGTAGGGATGATCGATGATGAAACTGGATCATTCACTTGGGTTTGTGGTTCAACCAAGGATGAAACTAGATTAACCACCTGATCAACCGGACTGGCCGGAGATGGAAATAGATTGACCAGTCCATCAACCAATGATGATTTGGAATAAATCTTAGGATAATTAATTGGAAGTTGAATATTTTCCAAAAGATAAGAAGCCTCGTCCATACGAGGGAAAAGGTGAGAGTAATGATCACCTTTACATAACAAGCAAGTAAATTTGACAGTTCTCTTCCTCTTACCAGCCTTAATGTCACTAGTTGAAGGGGTGTCACCAGCATGTCCCGCAGGGGATGATGATGTGGAAGACCACATTTATAAGACCTTGGGGAGACTAGGGAAATCCCTCAGAAAGTGGTTACCTTTACAAAGCCTACAAGGGACTTTGGTTTTAAGATTCTTCATTTTAATATTGTCGACTTTATCAATGCTCCCAGTACAATTAACCGTAGTTGGTTTCTTGGATCCAACATGATCTGGTGTGGTTGGAGGATTGGTCCATTTTTGGTTCTTCTTCTTCTTCTCTTTTCTGTTTCTTCTTCTTCTTATCAACCTGGCTACTCGCTTTAGAGATTTCACTAGGTGAATAAGGAGAAAGGGAAGGAGACTTGATGGGTGAAGAAGGAGAAAGGTTGACATGAGGTTGATGTGTGGGTTGTGTGCTTACATATGAAGAACTAGGTGCATTTGAAGCACTAGGAAGATTCGAGACAACTGGAGTGGGGAACAACCAAACCGGTAATCTGAACATGAGTCACGGAAGACTCAGTGTGGAAATTCATGGAGGACTAATGTTTCTGAAAGAAGGAAAGGAAAAAGGTTCCCCAAGAAAAGGGGTTCCTCCTTTGTTACTCCCGAGAGTTGATTCCATTGAAACTGACTCGACCTAAGGTCCACTAAGGAAAAAAATAGCACACTCTACAAATCTGAGAAGCAAACAATCAAACAAACCTTCCCACGATGAAACCACTAGTTGGTGATGAAATCCAACATCGCGAGATCAATACAGGAAGGGTATATGTTAGAGAGGGTGGATCAGTTACGTTGGTGACCTACTTAATGGACTTACGCCTTGGTGCAAGCTTCCACACAATAATCGTGGATTTACCCTCCAAAGAGCCCTAGTGAGTTTGTCCAACGTTTGTTCCAGGTACAGGGAAGAATTCCCTTCACCGTCACCTCGTGTAAGGACCCTAAATAGTATGGCTACTAAGTTCACCAGCTCACAGTCGGCCTCTAGGCAGGTACATTCGACAATCAAGTTCGAACGTATGGGCAAGATAACAAGTTTGAAATCCTTCAAGAGAACTAAGGACAAGTGGACTGGTATAAATCGAGAGGACCCCAAACAGATTCAGAATTCACAAAGCACCGAGACCAAATGAAGACAGTTGGACCTCAAGAAGAACCCTGAAAATATGATTTGACTACTATGAACGGTTAAGCCTTGGAGGGATAATCTCCATTTCTCTCTCGAATGTGACCTTGTGCGTAACCCCTGTGTGAGAGGGGGATCCTGGCTATGCTTATACGAACAATTGTATTTACTACTCCCTAGCACAAGATTCTATGTTTTTCTAATGTCTTTGGAAATTTATCCTCACAACCTATTCCAAAGCCCTACACTTGCAAATGTAGGTTCGCTAACAAAAAATATAAAATTGCCTGATCAATTTTATAAGCACTTCATTTTAGGGTTGTTGTTTACTCAAGAATGTGAAAGTGAAACTAATGATGTTGTAGACTCGACTCCAAAATAATGCACAAAAATGAGATGCAAATATTTTTCTTCAATGAATCCTACATATGGGATGGACGAGAGGTTCAATTTTCTTCAACAAAAACACCCAATTCCCAAATGTAATTTTCTAAATGCAACCTAGTTATATACACTAAAAAACAAAAAGAATGAAACTATCTTTATTTGTTTGATTCTGATACATAAATATAGAAAATGCAAATCCTTTAACACTCCTTTACTTTCAATCAAAAGAAAAAGTCAGATGCAGATGCAAAAAACATGAAGCAAAAAGGGCTTCAAACAAAGCATGCACTCAAAACAATGAGAACTGAAAGAAAACAAGTAGGAGATAAAATATTCTAACAAGAACTCAATCAAGGATTCGACAATCAACAAGCATTCAAGGAAAACAAGAAATTTCAAAGAAGAGTCCAAGAAAAGATAGGGAGAAAGAGAAATCACTCAAACTGTACCGACAAAACAAGCAGCAAGAAAGAGAAATTTCACAATACTGAAAAAATTTCAAGCTCAATTCAAGACAATAGGAAGTGATAAGTATCAAATCTCGACCCAAACAACTCCACAAACCAAAGTACAAGCTCTGGGCAAAGACCTCTGCAAAACAGGTTGCAAAAGACTGAGCAGAAAAGGCAGAAAACCTCCAAAAAAGAGACTAGCGCTCCCTAATTCAAGGGCACAGAGCGTTAAAGTGCTCTGTAAATAACTGCAGGGGGCAACTGATTAGATATCATCACTCTGATATGCACTCTAGGGGAGTGCTACCCTTCCCAAAAACTCAAAACAGAGCCAAAAAATGCAGAAAAATTCACCTAGAATTCTCAGAAATTGGTGAAATTGCCAGTGAAGATGGGAGAAAGGTAATGGATTAGGAACAAACAATGAAAATTATCTAAAAGGTGGGAAAATTTCAGGGACTATCCAAGGAAATACAAATCAATGTCGATCCCTAGTGGAGTCACCAATTTCTATTGTAGGAAAATCCCCCTGTGGACAAGTGAATATCCTCTTGGATTCTAGACCCCTATACCAAGACAGAAAAGTGAAAATGGACACTAACATTCCTTTGAATATAACTAAATAATCATAAAGAGAAGGAGAATGAAGAAAGTGTGATGCACCTTATTCCGATGTTTGTCCTCGCTACTCCAACTTGAGCTTGATCTCCGAGCTCCTTAGCACTATTTGACACCTGCAATACAATGGACAGCAAGACAAAGAACTCCTACTCTACTCTATAAGATTAGTCCAATCAAATCCATCTATAAGAAAAACATATATAAAGATACATATGTTAGAATGAAATATGCCAAGCAATATATTAATGAGAACTCTTAAAGAAATACTTACAGACTATAGGTGCATTTGCAATAGCTTCCCCAAGTCCTCCTCATCCATCCCGTGCACAAAGCTCCCAAAATCATAGGTTTAATATCCTAAAGCTTTCTCCCAAGACCATAGGTTTGATACCTCAAATATCCACCCCTTCTCCATGGAAATCCCTCATTATATAGGATTTGGAGGCTTAACCACCATGGAGAGGATTACTCATAAGATCCACTAAAACTGAATCTGAAAGATATTTAGGGAGAAAATATCTCTTAAGGATTTTAAGGAGGAAATATCTCTCTAGGATTTTAAGGAGGAAATATTTCAACCATCCATGAGATCCTCCACCTTCCCTAAAAAATAGGAAACAAAATGTGAGGTGGATTCTCACACTTAATTAATTTCTTTTTCATGAATATTAATAATAGTTCATGTGCACTTGGTATTTTGGCCTTCATGTAATATATCCCTCCTCCACATTGACTAGGGATTGTGACATAGGTTATTCCATGGTGTCAAGGTGTATGAGACACTTGCATGACACTTATGACACTTAGAGCGAGGTACCTAAGTGTGAAAATTTCATGTGTAACAAATATCATCTTCAAAGTTCTCCATTTAGCATGGGTGGAAAATATGATACCTGTAAAGAAGAAGTGAGGGGAGATCAGACTCTATGTGGATTTTAAAAATTTAAATCAGACATCTAACAAAGATAACCACCTTGTTCCTTCAATGGAACAAATTCTACAACTTGTCTCTGGTTCTGAGATGTTCTCATTGTTGGATGGGTTCTCTAGCTACATTTAGGTTCTAGTAACTGAGTCTATTCAATTAAAATCTACCTTCTTTATGAATTTGGAAATGTACACATAGAACAGAATTCCTTTTGGACCAATAAATGCAAGTATAGTGTTCCAATGTGCCATGGCCATTTCATTTAAAGGATTGATCGGTCAAATTTTCATAGTCTACCTTGATGGTGTCACAATTTATTCCAAGAAGAGGTCAAATCACCATAATCCTCTGAAGCAAATTCTCAAAAAATATTGAAAATATGGTATATCGTTGAACCCAAAGAAAATCATCTTTGTGGTTTTAGAAGGTAAATTGCTCAATCAAATCATCTCCAAGGATGGGATTTGTGTAGATCCATAATGTATATTTCCATGCCCAACAACAAGAATGTTGTGAAATCTTTCTTCAAAAAGATATTTTTTTACGAAGGTTTATAATTGATTACACCGATATTGTCAAGCCTCTTCAATAGATGAATAAAAAGGACTCACAATTCAAATGGACTTCTATTGAAAATGAATATTTAAACTAGGTTAAGGCTTCCATATTTTTAGAACCAGCATTTCAAGCCCATACTTCGATAAGGACTTCTCTCTATATACTTTTTTCATTTGATTACTCCCTTGTGGAAGTGATCACCCAGAAAAATGAGCAAGGGAATGAGTGCCAAATTTCATTTATGAGCTCTAGTATACAAGGGGATAAACAAGCCTTTGTTGTTTGTAAAGAAATCAAGCAATTCAAACATATCCCTGGTACAATGACCTAAAGAAATATCTTCAACATGGAATCTCCCCTAGCAATTTTAATTATGGACAGAAGAGATCATTGAGGATTTAATCCTCTTAGCACTAGCTTATCAATGGCGTCTCGTTCAAAAAAAACTATGATGGTGTATTTCTTAGGTGTCTTGAGAAGAAGGATGTTGATAAATTCCTCACAAAATTACTTGATGGACTTGCTAGAGGACATTTTGTTGGTGAAACAACACCCCATAAGATCCTAATAACTAGACATTACTAGGAATATGTGTTTAAATATGCCCACTCTTATGTTCAAAAGTAAAAAACATGCTAGAAGTGTCTTGGTATGGAGAAGATACCAGCAGTCCATTTGCATCATGTAATCATTGAAGATCCCTTTGAAAAATGGGATTTGGATGTTATCAGTGAGATCAATCCACATTCCTCTAGATAACATAAATATATCCTAAATACAACTGACTAATTCACATGATGGAATGAGGTTGTACCCTTGACTAAGGTAAATTAAGAGGTCATGATTCAATTTCTAGAGAATCTATTGATCACCAAGTTTGGTGTGCCAACCACTCTTTTATTTGATAATTCTATGTATTTTTCTTCTTTAAAGTTGATTGAGATTGCTTTAGATAAGGGGATCGTCTTATGATACTCAGCTAACTATTACCCCCAAGGTAATGACGTAGTTGACTCTACCAATAAGAATTTGATCCATATATGTATCTTTAGGAACATCTCCTTATTTTCTGGACTATGGAAAAGAACCCATCCTCCCTCCAAACATATTATTTCCATCTCTCCAACTATCTCAAACCTCACATGGACATAATTGCCTACTCATGTAGAGAAGGGTTGACACCCTACTCGTACTTGAAGAAGAGAGAAAGAAAAAAAAGAATAAATGTGTTGTTCACTAGTAGGCGATAAAGATGTAGTTTGATAAGAAATCTATAGGAGAAAAGGACTTCTAGGTGAGAGACCTTGTTTTAAAGTGGGACAAGCCATGTGAAGAGAAAGGTGAGAGCACTAAATTCCAATAGTTATGAATTTTCCTTACTTGATTGTTGAAAAACTTAGTCTTAGCATGTATATATTGCAAAACCTAAAAGGAGAAATAGAAATCCTTCCTGTCAATGGCCAAATTATGAAAAGATATGTAGTTAGCTTCGTCTTGGGTAGTTAGCTTGTACATAAGTAGTTTTCCTTTGTTTTTTCTTTCTAGTTATGCATTTGAATTTTGCTCGTTTTTCTTATTTGATTTGAATTTCCCATTTCTTTCTTTGCTTTAAGCAATGATTTTCTTGGTGAGTTTCTTTTCAAAGAATTTTCCTTTCATATATTTTCCAAAAACTAATTGACTATATATTGCAAGTGCTTTGTTTTCTTTAGGATCCATGAGCACAACTAATCATAATCATTAAAATCCACTTTGAGCCCAATGGGAAAGATGTTGGTTCAATCTCTTTTAATTACCTCAGTCTAATATCTAAGTTTTCAACATAGTGGTGGAACATTGTTTGAACAATGGATGGCTATGAGCACTCAACCCCAGTTATGGGTAGACTACTTGTAGTGTCCCCAAGGCCGAGCCCCGATGTAAACCTGATGTATGAAATGAATTGTACATATGTGTTATAGGTTGGTGATCCGAGTTCCTATAAGTTGTACGCTTATGTGTTTGTTAGGCCAGGGAGCCTAAGTGTTGAAGGCCATGAGCCTGCTGTTGTACTTGTATGTATGCAGAATATTTAATAAAATATAAACACCGCTAGGTGCAAACTGACCACGATGAATGAGTGAAGGGGGAATGAGTGTCCACAAAGTGGGAAAGGAACTAGGGGTTGGAAGGTGGGAAAGGGGCTGAGTGTTGAGCCTAGGGGCTAATCCTAGGGGGGGCTTAAACCTGGAAATAATATTTTAATATTATTTCAAAAGTCATGTGCATCATATGTTTTTATCCTAAGTCCTTTTGGAAGGCCACGTGATTTCCCAAGTGGTGGGAGGAACGCGTGCTGGTGAACGCATGCAGTCCCATGGGTGACAAGTGTCATCCCTGGTGCATGCAAATAAAATGACAAAGATGAGCCATGAAGAGGATTTTCCTCCTCCAATGGACCCGACTGTTGGGAGCTAAAGCCGTAGGAGCCAGTCTGCAAGAGACCCTCGTGTAATTTTCAGACAGAAAAGAAAGCCTGTGTTTGTCCTGAAGAATCCGTGTACACCTCTGTCCAGAACTGTGGAGTTTATGTTTGGTTCTAATAAAACCCGGGAGCGCATTTCCTGAACAGGAACCCTGTGTTGGACTCGAGTGGAAGAATCCTTGTTTGTTCGGAAAAAGATGAGCTAACATGTGCGTGGTGTCCCTGTTCCGAAAACACGACCATGAGATCATCCTATGACTGTTGAACCAGTTTGGGAAGCCTTTGTCTTTTTTCCCCGTGGGTTTTTGTGACCACGCAGTACTGGATTGCGTGAGGCTTGTTGGCCTGTGAGAAACTCTTTCCAGGTGAAAGAGTTTGCTGGGAAGCAGTTTCTTCTAGAGAGTGTCCAGCACCAGCTTCAGACTCTGAGACTTCCTGATCCGTCCTGTTGCCGAGACCCAGAGAGGAGGTTAGCACTGATGGACTGTGCATGTGAAGGTGTATACTCCGGGGAGGAATAGGCATGTGGGGAATGAGACTCTGGTAGTAGTGGGCGTAAGATGGTATCTTTGGGAAGAATCCTTTCAGATATTGTTGTGTTGTCTTCCCTATAACCTCAGCCTAGCCTAGGATTCCTTTCCTTGGGGTGGAGCTCGGTCCCAGCTCGGGGGTGACCCACTGTTGAGCTGATGAACAGTGTGGTCTAAGGCTGGGAGGTTCGTGGAAGGCCTGCACTGGGTTGGTGATTTCTACAGCTGTTAAAAGATAAGTATCTGAATTATGCTTTGATCATGTTTGCATGACTGAGTTGTTTATGTATCATGTTTTCTGTTGTGTATATGAATTAAATGATAAGGATAAATGCTGGTTGAATATAGCATTAGTTCATATGTTTTACTCTGAGTTAAATGTATTATTTTTCTTGAATGCATGTGATTAGATAATTCCAGTATGAGTTATGTAAAAGACCGTGTACAGACTGGTTAGGAGAGGTTTGAAAACCTTGGTAGTGTAAAAAGGTACACTACAAAGTGGTATCAGAGCGAAGGTTTTGACACTAAGCCTAGATGGGCCAGTGGAGCAGTCTTTGGACTGAGAATGTGAGGGGGAATTGAGTCAGGAGGACGAATTTCGGACCCTGGTTTGCTCCAAAGCATTAAGGAGATACTTGATGAGTTTTTAAGCTCAGGAGGTTTAGCGGTGCTGTGAAACCACAGCTGGTATGGTATATGACCACAGGGAGACAGGTCTCTACACCAATGGTGTTAGAACCTTAGGATCCATTCGGGAGGGAAGGCGAGCCCTCGTGACCGTTGGATCTGGAAAAATTGTGCACAAGGTTTAAAGCCTTTGGATATTGCACAGGGGAGTGGAAAATCGCGATACGCGAAATCTCGATTTGGTTAGGAACGGTCTGAGCCATCAGATCTTAGTCGGAAAACCCGACAACCGTTGGATCTGTCGGAAGATGCCCGAAGGTTAAATCCTAGTATTTAGGGGTGAAAGCTCTGAATTAGCGAGAGAGAATCTGAGCCGTCAAATCTCGGTCGGAAAAACTCGACAGTCGTAGGATCATTTGGGAGATGTTCGAGGGTTAAACCTTCGAGACTAGGGGTGAAAGTTCTGAAATAGATCCAGACCGTCTGAAAAACAGAGGACACGTGTCGTGAAATTTTCCATTCTGGAAAATTGGGAATCGCAGGGACAAGGAGTCCATGCGTTTTGAAACTCCGAACCCTGAAACCTCGATGAGAAGTTTGATTACGATCATGAGGTAGAGGTCACATGGACCTCGGCATAGCCGAGGGGGCTAAGGTAAAGGCGCATCGAGAATCCCATGGTCGAGTTTTTTTCAACAATTGAAACCTCAAAACCCCGACATAATCAGAGCTGTCCATCTGAGGGACAGGTGTCAGTAGATCTCGAGGAGTCGGAGATCTGCACCATCGGGGAAAGTCCCGACAAGGAGTAAATTCATCGACATTTGGAGTTCATCGAGATATCGGGGATCTCGGTGACAAGTGATTCATACACTTGGAAATCACGATCCGCGAAACCCCGATCAGTGGGGAATAGCTGTCAGCTTGATGGAGAATCGTCACATCGATAAATCGGGGATTCCATTGACAAGAGGTTCGGTGCGTTTCGACTCGCAAACCTCCAAACCCTCATAAGAGATAAGGCCGTGGTCACAAACCAACATCCATATGGTGCGAAGCCTATAGCCGATGGCTATCGTGAAAATAGGCGCATCGCGAGTCGGGGAATCGCGAGGCTTGGAAACACGGGTATTTCGGCATCGTAAACCCTGATATTCCAATGCAGAGGTTTGACTGAGGTTATATGGTAGCGGTCACGTGGACCAGGGCCTAGCCAGGAAGGCTAGTGCACAAAGGAGACGCATTGGGTTTTTGAAGCTCGAAATATCGACAGGAAGGAAAGGCTGTGGTCTTATGATTCTGGTCATATGGGCCAAGACCCTAGCAGGAGGGCAAGTGCGTGAAAAAAAAAAAGAGCTCATCGGTGATCGGGGAAGTGGAGAGATGAGAAACTCTCAACATCAGAAAGCTCGAAACCCCAAAACTTGAAGTCCCGAAAATGTCGAAAATTGAAGTTTCGGACACTCGAAAAACACAGAGTTGAACTGAGCTCAAACAATTTGTGAAATTGAAATACTTTATTAAACATCGATGGTTATGAAATATGACGAATTGTCAAGAAAACGAAGGCTCAACCAATTCGAGTCGTTGGCGCATTATAGTGAAGAAGACTGACGAGTGCCAGAACTATTTGGAAATTTCCTCAAACGCAAAGAAATAGGAGAGATACATAACACTTCCAGTTCAAGAAACTTGTTTAAAACAAAATGTCTTTTAATTTGTCTGAACTGGTTATAAATATTGTGGATCATTTGTGAAGGTTTAAAGGCCTGACAAATTTCGAAATTAATTGCACAGTGCATGTGCAGAATTCAACGAAGGCCAGAACTCCAGTTAATCAACGTCAAGTATGGAGTGGGGAAGAGTTCAGATTACCCCTGAAATGGAAGATGAACGGGAAGGAAAGGATGTTAACTTAGGAGTCGAAGGATCGAACTCTAATGGGCACGGAAAAGAGATGGATAAGGAAGGACATATGATGAAACTCATCGAAAGATTACAGGAAGATGCCTAGGCTCGCCTAGATGATAGCCGAAAACTCATGAAAGTCTGGGATCGACAGGGTGAATTCAATTTAAAATTGTTGAAGAGCCTGGAAAGAATAGAGAAGAAACTTGAAAAGGGAAGAGACTCAGGTATGACAGAGAGTCGCAGAAATCATGGGAGAAGAAGCAGATCGAGGAGTGGTAGCCGACATCACAGTCGCTCCCAAAAACATTTGGACAGGGAGGCACACAGCAGTTCGAGCTCGTTCCCTACCAGAAAACATCGGAAATCTAGAAAAGAGGAATTGAAAGGAGAGATGAATAAAATTAAACCTCCAACATTCGATGGAGAACATAAAAAGGAGGAATATGTTGAGACATGGTTGCTTGGCATGAAGAAATACTTACAGCTGCAGAATTATTCTGCCCATGCAGAAGGAAGAATTGCAATGTACCAACTGAAAGGAAAAGCGTCCATGTGGTGGGATCAATTTGTGCAGGTGCAGCACATCAGAGAGAAAGAGGTCACGTGGAAGGAGTTTAAGAGGTATTTCGAGAAGAAATACCTGAATAAAAGATACTATGACAGAAAGATGAAGGATTTCTTTGAACTCAAGTTGGGCAATATGACCATTGATGAGTATGAACGAAATTTTCTAGAACTACTAAAGTATGTACCATTCATCAAAGACGAGGCTGTTAAAATTCAGAGGTATTTGAGTGGACTGCCACCTTCCATTGGTGACAAGATTCAATACGATGATCCTAAGACCATGGAAGAAACTATAAGAAGGGAGAAATGCCTATATGAACATCAAAGAGAAAAGCCTACCTTTTGGAAGGCTTGCGATGACCAGAAGAGGGTTAAGAAAGAACAGAGGCAGAAGGGAAATAGAACTCCCTTTTTCAGAAATAGTCATCAAGGACAGCCATCGTTTAGAGAGTCGGGAAGGACTGAAGAGGGTGCACAAAGACAGAGACTAACTCCCATTCAATGTTGGGGCTATCAAGGAAACCACAAGTACAGAGATTGTCCCCATAAAAATGGTAAGGCAAGAACTGTACATATTATTCAGCAAGCCAAAACAGTGGAGGATATGGGTAGCAGAATGCTGAGGATCTATGCAGCTCTAGACAATAAGCAAGCGGAGTTTCAATCGCACATGATTGAAGTGGAAGGTATGATCAACAACCAACCACTTGTTATTTTAATTGATTCAGGGGC
>JASDQU011028104.1:5884-22148 GCA_032191745.1 Picea mariana
GAAAGACTATTTGATTTTATCGAATATAGACACATACCAAGAGAACTCAACACGACTTTGGATTCGTTAGCTAATTACATCATGGATAGGTATCTCACACATAGATAAGTTTTCATAAAGGAAATAAATCACATCATATATCATCATGTAAATTAAAACGCATCACATAAAATACACCATTATTTGCAAATCATTTGGCACTATAAAAAATTGGAAATGTATATATATACAGCGTGACTGAAAATGTTCGATTACATCAAAATGGTACATAGATAGGAAAAATGTGGGTCCTCACACCCATAAACACCATCATAGAGACTATACAATCATCAAGAAGACCCTAATCTTCCTGCATCATATTATGCTCCGAGTAACATATCACTGCATGGGCTACTCGCCTCAATAAAGAGTTAAGACTCTCAGACACTCCCACAGTGTGTCTCTATAGATGTAGTGACACTTCTTGCCTCCTAAGAGGAGGGATACCCTTCGTGAGGCCTTGAAGGTTTCTTTCAACCTCCTGGAGACCTCTTGCTGCCACCCCTTGATCTACCACTATCTGAGCATCCCCATGACACCCCAGTGCCAACATCTATGTCGTACATGTTGCTCCCCTATCTGCATAATGAAATGATACATCTGTTAAAAACTCTTCTATGTACCCTAAAAAAAATAAAAAAAATATAACGTTTAAAATCAAAAAACACTTGACAAGATCGTTTTTGGTTTCTCATCTGATGCATCCCAATCCTCCCCTTCTAGAAGAACCAACTCCATGCTTCCTTGGAAATCCATTCCAGCATATGGGAAGTCTTNACTTTTCTCCACTCTCTGGGCTTATCGAACCTCAGTAAAAACTGTTATTGGATTCACTCCCTTCTAGCTAGTATATGGCATAGAAGTTGTTTTACCAATCGAGTGTGAAATTTCCTTGCTGAAACTCAAAGTAGAACTCATGCCCCACACTTCTACTGAAGAAGAACATTTATTACACTTCACTAGGTTGGATGAAATACGTCGTGATGTCGCTCTCGTTAACGAGACATATCAAAAGCGAATCAAGAATCAATACGACAAATCCGTCCATCCTCGTGCTTTTGCAGAAGGAACCTAGTCCTCATTTATGACCAGGCTCATGATAAATTAGGGACAGGGAAGTTAGAACCTCTATGGCATGGTCCTTACATTGTGAAGCGTGTTCTACATAGAGACGCCTACAAGCTAGTTGAATATGACAGAATATCCCTGGGTGAGCCCCAGAATGGGCTTGACCTTAAGAAGTGTTATGCATAGAACATCTAGCATACGTGTTTTGTAAACTATTGTATTTTTAGTTTGGTGTGTCTTTTTCTTTTGCGTGCTCGAGTTTTTGCCTTAGCCACTTATACTATGTCTTGTGTTTTCATGCGCAGATGACATCTTCCTTTCCTATTTTTGTTGGGTTTGCGGATGGCACTAGTCGACACACCCAGAACGTTTTTTCTGCATCTTGGGTCATTTACCACTCTAACAAGTTGGTGAGTTCCAGAGGTATTTTCTTAGGATCAACAACTAACAAGATGGCAGAATATCATGTTGTCATCAAACTTTTAAGTGAAGCCTCCTCCCTAGGCGTTTCTCACATGATCGTCAACCTAGACTCCCAACTCGTGGTCTATCAACTTAATCGAATCTACGTTATTCACAATCCTATCCTACTATGTCTCCACTTATAAGTTCGTTGTCTTGAATGAAAGTTTGATTTTACCGAATACAGACACATACCAAGAGAACTCAGTACCATTTCAGATTCGTTAGCTAATTACATCATGGATAAGCATCTCACACATAGATAAATTTTCATAAAGGAAATAAATCACATCACATATCATCATGTAAATTAAAACACATCACATAAAAGACATCATTATTTGCAAATCATTTGGCACTATAAAACTCGGAAATGTATATATATACAACGTGACTGAAAATGATTGATTACGTCAAAAAAGGTACATAGAAGGGGAAAATGTTGGGTCCTCGTGCCCATAACATCGTCATAAAGACTATACAAAAAAAAATCATCAGTGAGGTCCTAGTCCTCCCACATCACATTGTGCTCCAAGTAGCACATCACCACATGGGCTACTCGTCTGAGTAAAGATTTAATACTCTCAGGGACTCCCACTATGTGTCTCTGCAAGCGCAAGGGTACATTCTCCCTCTCAAGAGGAGGAATAGCTGTCGTAAGACCACAGAGGTTTGTCTCCACCTCTTGGAGACCCCCTGCTGCTACTACTACCTGAGCATCCCCGCGACGCGCCAATGTTGGTATATCTGTCAGATGTGTTACTCCCTTGTCTGCATGATGAAATGATACATCCATTAGAAACTCTTCTATGTACCCTAAAAAAAAATTAATATAAGTTTAAAATAAAAAAAAACACACTTGACAAGATCTTTTTGGTTTCTTACCTGACGCATCCCAATCCACCCCATCTGGAAGGACCAAGTCCATGATTCCCCATAAATCTATTCCGACATATGAAAAGACTTCTATCACGATCAATTGGCATCCCATCCAAGCGAAGAAATCTCCGGTGAATTTGAACTCTGAATCTGAGCCTAGTCTCGGAGACATGCTAGTCCATTGCTCCATACGTGGTTCTCCCACTGGTTGTACTACTAATGCAATTTGATTTTTCATCTCAGGAATGTGTTCTAAAAAGAATGAAACCAAGAATGAACCATACCTGAACTTCTTCTGCTGGCCTGCTCTGCATCTCATAATCTGCTCCTTCACATTTTGAAGGAACCCTTCACTCCAGTTAAACAGTGTTGGCTCTAGACACTGTAAACCATAGGCCACCTGTGATCTTGAAACTAGGTGCGCACTGGTACTTCCCACTATACTCGTAATGGAAAATAGAACAGACTGAAGAGGTAGGTCCCTGATATCTTTGATTGTGATTCTACCTCCCACTAGTCTCGCTCCTGGGACACAATGGTTTTCCAGGTACTAATCCACATGCGCAGGAAGTGCCCTCTGCCCGGATAAAACTACAGGAGCCCCTCTTTTTGAGAGGTCGGCCAGGAATTATACATTTTCCAAATCAATGGTGAGAAGCTGCATTCCAATTTGGAATCCTTGTTTTGTGACATTCCATAGCCCAATCACATGCTCGAGAAGAAGAATCCCTTTCTTCATTTTTTGCATTTTGAAGAACTTGAGGAGACCGCAATTCCTCATTGTTGCCTATGTTTGGGGACTTTGCAAGGCGTCCACATCATCGAGCTCATTCTCTCTTTCTTTCCACTCAATCATGTTTATTTCCGAAGTCACCTGCAACCATCAATCATCAAAATTCATTAATCACGTTTTTCAGTAATTTTTGGGAAAATTAAAAAAAACTTAAAAAAAGAAATTGTTTGCTTTGTCTATGAGGCCAAAAACCCTTTCATATGCACATAATGCACCAACGCATCCCCACAGTAGCCATTAGGGAACTTTAAAAGTTAGGACACACACCATTCACTATTTGAGAAAGCACTAGCAGTCTTGGGCATTTTTTTCTTGTCTTTTCGGGCAACATCCTCTCCACCATTACACCAGTGCATTGGCATGCTTTTCAGCAGCTTATAGGAGTGTTAGGACCATACAATGTACCTTTTTGCCCACACTTTTTGCCACCATAACACTCTTGTTTCACTCACAATTAAACTCATATTATCACTTTACCCTATCTTTCCAAAGGTATACAACGTCTCTTCTCTTTACTATATGTTTAATCTGTTTTGCATATAATTTTACATTACTCTCATACTTAACCATTGATCAGAAATGTATAAGTGCTGAAACAGTTCAAACTACAGATTAGCATTGAGGCCTGTTGTTGAAACAACAAGAAGCTGTTACACAGTCTGTGGACTACGATGCTGAAACAACAACTCACAGAAGATGTTACACTCTTCATGGTCTACAATGATGAAATAGCAACTCGAAGAAGCTGTTACATAGTCCATCGTCAACGATGCTGAAACATAGAAGAAGCTGTTACACAGTTCGTGGTCAACGATGCTGAAACATAGAGGAAGTTGTTACACAGTTCGTGGTCAATGATGCTGAAACAACAACTCCCATAGGTTGACTACAACAACCACACCTTGAGCTAGCATCAACCATCGTTGCTGCCTGAGAAGTGCTGAAACAGTGAGAACACAAATCCCGTGGCTAAAATAGCCCGTGATTTGCAATGATGAAACAACATACAACAATAGTAACAAGAGACAAATAAAGAAGTTGTTACTCCAGCCGCAACAGCAACACCTCACTTAGCACTTGTAATAGCATTCTATTGCGGGAGACTAGGATATCCTATTCCAGTTTAGAAAGTCGATCTGACTAAGAATAGGACTCAGATGTACACCTGTAAATGTTGATCAAATTGTATTGAAGGGATTCTCTTCTTTAAATAAGAGGAAATCATCATTAGAAGGGAGCTTCTGTTTTTTTACAAAGAAGGGATTTACAGAGAGGGACGTATTTTACTTCAGATTGTAATGTAACACAGTTGACAGATGAATAAAAGATTGTTCTGAGCACTTCTCTCTAGTTCCTTTCATTTCAGGGGAATCTTGTGAGAAGGGAGGGCCCACCTTCTTCACAAGATTCACCCGTTAGCTTTGTAGTGTGTTAGTGTGATTTCTGTTTATGCCTTGATTAAATTCTGTTTTGCTGAAACACTACTTTACTGAACTCTGTTTTGCTGAAACACTACTTTACTGAACTCTGCCTTGCTGAAACTCTGCTTTACCAATTATTACATTGTTTTCATACGATTCATGCTTGGGTAATTGTTAATCATTCTAGTTAGCAATCCTACTTGGTGAATTCATGAAATCTTGATAATCAAAAACAGGTGCTAAAGTTTCCTGCTTAGGAAATAGGGTCCTGTTCTCTGTTAGAGATAGTTAGCCTTCAGTGCATGTCAATGAGTTTAATGAGTTCATGAAAGTATGCTAATCAGAAATAGGTGTTGAAGTTTCCTGCTTAGGAAATAGGGTCCTGTTCTCTATTAAGAGTTAGTTAGTCTTCAGTGTGTGCTAATTATTTTAGTTAAGCAATGAGTTCATGAAGTGTGATGATCAGAAACAGGTGCTAAAGATTCATGCTTTGGGAATAGGGTCCTGTTCTCTAGTTACAGAATAGTTGGTCTTTCCTTTTGCAGTGTCTTGAAAGATTTCTTTCCCAGGTTGTTATTTTTAATGTAATCCAGGATTCTTTGACAGTTATCTCTTTAAACATTGAACTTTGCAATAGGTAGGTTGCTTTCCTGTAATTCAAGTTAGAACTTCAGTTTGTTCAAGGCAAGTGTGATTAATATGTTTTTACTACAACTCTAGGCTGCTTTTGAAATTGAGAATATATAGTGCGTGCCTACCTTTGAAATAAACAGACTTCCCTGGGTTGATAATTTATGTAGAACTTGATTGTTTAGTTAAATAAGCAATTAGAGTGACCAACAAGGAGCACTTTAACAAATGAGCAATACTCCCCCACTAAATCTAGAGGAGCGTCACACCCTTTTGGGCGCTTGAGACAACCTAGGGCATCAATTTTTGCACCCAACCATTGCCTAAAAACCAATTTTGAACCGTAGAAATGAAAGAAAGGAAGAAAAGCACTAACCTGGTCCAAACAACGAGGAAAATGGTTGACTGTAGCTCCGACACCGAACAATGCAAGATTCACGTCCAAAGCACAAAGTCTCCACTGCTACAAATATTTGCACACATGAAATGGTAAATGATATTGTTACCCCATTTTACTATTATACATTTCATTTTTTCCTAAGATATAGTTATTTTTGGGTTTTGAAAATATTTTGGAGGCCTTATTAATCCTTTGGAATGCAGTTTTGACATTATTGGCAGGTTTCAGAACAGTTTTGTTCATTTTTTCATCTTGTCACATTCACGAGCATAGTATTAGTTTGTTCTTAAGTTCAAACACATAAGAACGTGTCGGGTAAACTTTTATCTCTTTTTCGGACCCGCATCGATACATGAAAAAGGAACCCCTTGGAGTCGTCTTTAAGTTCTTTTCAGACTCTCTAAACGTGAAAAGATTTCTGAGTGATCTTGCTTCCTTTCCCACTCGTTAAAAAGTTTGAAAGGGCGTCTTTCGAGTGAAAATTTATCGCTTTTTCGGCCTCATGATACTAACATTACGAAAAAGGAAAACACTGGATTCATCTTTAAGTCATTTTCAGACTCTCTAAATATGAAAAAAAGCTGAGTTTACTTCTCTGGACTCGTTAAACGATCATACATTAAAGGGCCCATACGGGACCGAACCCTTACTTCTTCCAGTTCGTTAAACAAAGGAAGAGGGACTTACCAAAGGTGAGTTATATCGAGCATCTGTTACCCTCCTCGAGCTCATTAAATTAAAAAGAGGTACTCATCTATCTGGATGGGGGGAAAAATTGAAGGAAGGAAGCCAAGCAGTTTTTGCGAACATTACCAGTAATTCTCACAGTCGCCCTTGAACACGACATTTTATCTTTGCATGCATTTTTATCCATCGAACCTCTCCACCGAACCAATCCTTTGAGTTTCCTTACTCCTTTGGGTCACCTGACGAAAGTTACATTATCCACTGCATTATCAAGTTTTGGTCCTTGTCGAGTTTCTATTGTCATGCCTCAATGTTCAAGGGAAGTATCTGCCTCAAGAGTCAAACATCACAAATTCTTGTTCCAATACTTATGTCAGTCCATGTTCTTTTGATCCACCAATTACATCTCTGTGTCAGTTTCATGTCGTTGATGGGGGATATACCAAAGCCCTCCCTTGACAAGTCTATTCCTATCGACTTCATCACATTATCTAGGAGCTAGACTTAGAAACTAGTTAGTACCTTGGGACTTGCATGCCTCAATGGCAGGCCTCCTTGCGTTTGACAGTGGTTTTACATCATTGACCTCTGATTGGATTATTTCATGGATATTCGACTTCATCTCATCCATTCACATTCGTTGGAATGTACTAGAGTACCTTGGGAATCATTGACATCAATGGTGATTTTCCTCACACTTGTTAACAGTTCACCCCATTAACTGGTAATCAAGTGGTTTTTTCCGTGTTCGACATCATGACATCTATTCACATGGTTAGATTCGTACGACATTGGGATCGGTAAGAAGACCCTGGGTTGATTCATCACTCTTATATGTACTTTTCCCAGGTTGCGACAGAGTTTCTTTTAAACATTGACACATATATTGTTACATAGATCCACTTTGTATTGGTTGTGGCTATGTCTTGTCGTCTCATAGATCCAATGTGTATTCTTTGTGGCTACAATTAGTTCAGGTCATAGGAGTATAGATCCACATTGTATCTTCAGTGGCTATACATTTTTATCAATATAATTATGGATCCACAGTGTATTTTATGGTGGCCATACCTTGGAAGTCTTTATCACTCAAGCATAGGTATGCTTGCCTTGGGTTTGAAACATGTCATAACATTTTTTTTGATGGTTGTGTGCAGCTTCTATCAGGTTCTCTGAGTCTGTACCCTTACTTGAAAAAGTCTACAAAGTACTTCAGTCATCAATTCTCGTCTTCTAACTTCGCACTTTGGGGGGCTTCTGTTACACATAAAAATTACTCATTAGGATGATGGCCTAGTGTCGTCATTACCAATGTCGCAAGTGTCGCATTTCATATACAAGTGTCCGAAATATAATATTGTTATCTTGTCCATGTTGTGTCTCGGACAAAATTATTAAGAACACTTACAAGACACCTCAAAAGACTAGTTATGAAGAGGAGAACTCATTTGACAAAGAGTGCAAGTATTTTTCCACTGAGAAAACCACTAAAAAATCAATTTTGGAAGGCAACGCTCCCCTATACACTGTCAGGGAGTGCCAACACTCTGTGACCTCTTTTGGGGGAGCATTCCAATGCTCTATGCCTCATTTTGAGGGAGAACTGGCCTTTTTTGAGTGAATATTTGGATTGTTGAGAGAAATCAAGGAAGAATCCCTTCATATCTAGAGTTGGTTGGATTCGGATCTGAAGTCAAGGCTCGATATTAGGGAATATCCACAACTAAAGGAGAAGAATCCTCAACTTATCCCAATAATCTCTTAAGTGGTTAGGCCTCTCCAAGCCTATATAAGGAGGCCTCTTAATGGAAAATTGAGAGACCTTGTGAAGCATCAAACTTATGATCTCATAAGGGAGATATCATTGAATCATCAACATTCTGTGTGGATTATTTGAGCAAGGGTCTAAACAAAGAGAGCTTAGTGAAGCTGTTGCACCTACATCCATGGCTATAAACATCTCACTTTGTTTTCATTAATATAAATCTATGCTTGGCCTATTTCCTTTAAAGTTTGTGTATGTTTCATGAAATTGTTTCTTTCATAGATCCATTATGAAGCTAGTCATGATAGAGTAGGAAGTATGTCTCATTGTTGTTGCTCATTGTATTGTAGGACCTTCTGAATAACTTCGAGATCAAGATCAGCCTGGATTGAGAAAGGACAAACGTCGGTAAAAAGGTATTTACTCTTCTTCCTTCTTCTTCTTTGGATAGTTTAGCTTCATGAAAAGGAAAGTCAGTGTCCACAATAGCACTTTTCTATCTTGGTCATAGGGGTCTAGTATCCAAGAGAGAATTCACTTGTCCACAAGGGGATTTCCTTGTAACAACAACTCCATTATGTTGTGGAGTGTATGGAAATGTGTGCTACAACTAGATACCATCTTCACGACAAATACTATGAACATATTTGTTTATATACTCCCCCCCATTGTCTGTATGGAGGATCTTGATCTTCTTCCCAGTTTGTGTTTCTACTAAATCTTTGAAGTCTTTGATATGCTCAAAAACTTCATACTTTTGTCTGAGAAAATAAACCCAAGTCTAGCGTGAGTAATCATCAATAAATGTAAGAACATACCTTGCTTTATTAATGGACGGATGTGTAAATGGACCCATGAGATCACTGTGAAAAAGCTCCAAGGAAGAGGAGGCTCTCCTTGCCTTCCTCTTTTCAAACTTCTCTTCAGGATTCTTTCCAAGAATGCATCCTTCACAAAACCCTTCCGAAAAGTGAATGTCTGGCAAGCCTTTGACCATTCCTTGCTTGGAAAGTCGTTGCATGTACCTAAAGTTTAAATGACCAAATCTCTCATGCCATACTATACTACTATCATTAGCATGTGTAAGTAGCAAAGAGGAGTCATAGTCAATAAATTTAGTGAACTTATACAACCGTGATTTGTGATCTACCTCACCAACTACAATAATGGAACTATCATGCATGTCAAGTACAATAATTGAATCTGATGTAAATTCAACCCTTTTACCTGTTTGAGTGATCTAATAAACTAAGAGCAGATTTATAGAAAGTTTTGGAACATGTAAAACATTCTCAAAACTTCTATTAGGGAGTTCCACTCTTCCCTCTCCTACAACTTCTATTGGAGTATCACCCCCCATGAGAATAGGAGGTCTAGAGAATGAACTCAAAGAAGTAAAAACTTCTTCTTTAGATGCCATATGATGGGATGTGCCATAATCTATAATACATGAATCAGATGAGGAATTAATTGCAACCAAGGCATGATGATTACCTTTCTTAGGCGCATGGTCTTCTTCCTTCTTCTTCTTGGCTCCTTCAGGAATGAAGTCTCCAAGGTTATTCTTCTGAAGTACCTGTATCATAAGATCCATTTGCTTCTTCATGCATGTGGATTCTTCATGATTTGGTTTATTGCAATATGTGCATTGCTTTCCCTTCTTCTTCTTCCCTTCAAAATTTGAAGAATCTTTGGAACCTGAAGAATCCTTGAAGGGTTTGGAATATCCCTCATTCTTTGAATTTGGATGTAATAGCTCCTTTAATTTCTGCTTCAATTTTTGATTGGATAACCCTTTTCCATCATGCATGGTGAGTGCATGTGCTTTGGGATCTTTCATGAGGCCCATCTATATGAGTTTTGTCTTCTCTTGTGTGAGAGACTCAATGAACTGAGCCAGCGTAGGCATTTTCCAATTTTCTCTCAAAAGACATCTAATAGAATGGAAATTTGAGGCATATACAACATATTTTGATCCTAGCTTGGCCAAGATTGTTAGAATAAGTTGTTTCTCTTGTGTAGACTTGTCAATACCACATTCACCCAAGCTCAATATCAAAGAATTGAATTTAGTAAAGAAATATTATATATTATCGAAACTTTTAGGGTCTAAGGTATTCAACTCTATCTCAAGCATATGACCTTTCATCTCATCCTACTTTCCAAAGAGTCCTTCCAAGGTGGTACAGATCTCGTTTGGAGTCTTTCATGTGACAACATGAAACCATAGATCAACGGAGACTAACTCAAGAAGTATTCATGTGGCCTCATCCTTACGGTTCTCCCATCTGGTCTTCTCAAGTGCTGATGTAGGTTATGTTTCTGTCGTCATCGTCAAACTATACAGTCCTTTTCTTTTGAGTTGGAATGTGGCCTTCGACTTCCATTCAAAGTAGTTATACGGTGTGAGTATTATCACCAAACTTGATTGAATAAGTTGAATCATCTCCATCCCTTCTATTGATATTGAAAATATCCTGAAAACCCAGATCGTGGATTCTGAGATATGACAGATGGTTCTATGGCAACTATAAATATGATAAAAACAACTATATCCCCTAAACTATGATGTGGGTTTTGGAGATATTTTGTGAGCATGAGAATCCCTATGTTATACGTCTCGGGTAAAAATTTCAGCCTGACCCAGATCACGGATTTCAAGATATGATCATTTTACTACAGAAACCCATTTTACTAGAGGGTAGTTGAATCGTCACACCCTAAAGAAGAATACAGTGCGATGATGCTGAATCATCGCACCCTAGAGAAGGATAAAGTACGACGATTGTGAAAAATAGAATCGTCGCACGTCGGGTGAAGAGTATAGTGCGACGATGTCGCACCCTAAACTGTGTATAGTGTGAGTTAGATCATTGCACCCTTCGATAGGAATAGTCTGTGATGATTCCAACCATCGCACTCTTCGATAAAGGCAGGCTGCAACGATTTACTCAATCATCTTTCTCTCTTCTCTAGCTTGTCTAGGTTGCTCCAAGCAACTCGGCTCGCATACCATGTCAATGTTTCATGGAAACCTACACAAGAGACCTAGCTAAAGCACAAACAAACAAAACTTATCAAGAAAAGGAAGAGAGATCCAATATGAAGAATGAGAATCAATGTACATTATGATCTAATCAATGAGTGAGTGATATTCTCTCATATAGACAATGAGATCCTATAATAGGAAAGCATGCATAATAGTGATGGTCTAAGATTAGAAAGTCTAAAATAGAACTAGGCAGTTAACTCGCATTGAACTAGTGTGCCGAAAATAAAAATTTCTCCAACAAAGGTAACTAGGCAATGGTACAAGATGTTTGATTCTTTCATGGTGAGCCAAATTTTACAAGAAGTGAGTATAAACATTATGTTTATGGTATATTTATTATCTTGGTGTAAATGTTATATTTGTTGCAAGCAAAAGCATGTTTGAGATAAATAGGTTGGCTCAGTTGGTTAGGACGTTTGATATGAAGGATCTAGGAACAACGAAACAAATCTTGGGCATGGAAATACACAGAGACGGGAAATATGATAAGCTTGGTTATCACAACATAAGTATGTGGTGAAGATACTTAGGAAATTTGGTATGAATAATGTGAAACCAGTAAAATCCTTTTGGATGTCCATTGTAAGTTTTCTTCACGTTTATGTCCTAACTAATGAAGAAAAAAAGGGTTATATGTCTCGTGTATTGTATGTTAGTAGGAAGTTTGATGTATGTGATAATATGGTTAGTATTTCACATGCAGTTGGTGTTGTCAGTAGATACATGGAAAAACCAGGTGAAGAGCATGGAAATTGGTGTTGATGATTGCAATGAAAATGTTTAATTATTTCACATGTAGTTGGTGTTGTCAGTGGAAAACCAAGTGAACAACATGGAAAACCAAGTGATTAGTTTGTGTAACTGTTTGATCAGTTTGTGATCGATTTCTCTAACTATGTGATAGATGTTATATATATACATGCTTGTAGAGGCAAAGGCCCAGTGTGGGATGAGTGTGAGGTTTGCAAGTCTATGCTTGACTATTGTAATTCTCCCTTGATCAATAAGGATATTGATTATCATTGCCCTATGGATGTTTCCCTTTAAAGGGTTTTACCATGTAAATATATTTGTTTGTTGTGTGTCATTGATGTTGTGTTTTATTTTCCATTAAATCCTGCTAACATTCCCAACCTCCCAAGTCATCAAAACTATGGTTATCGTGGAATACTTCTCTCAATGTTTTTTGAACATAAAAATACAATTTAAAAAAAATCCATCTCTTATCTTCTTAAAATCCCATAAAACCATCATCCTTATCATCAAAAAGGAATCTACTTTATAATAATCAACGTGCGTGTAGTGTGCCGGTTTCCCAGACTGATTGCGATCTCCAATCTTATTCATTCATGATATTCAAAGTCTTTGCACGCAGCATTGTTGTTTAAACCCATGCCAGTTGGGTCACGTCATGCTGAAATTGAAATTTTATCAAATTCTTATATATACAATATATCTGTTTGTGTATGGTCACACGCAGTTTTGTGATCTCCGAACTGTAAACCCAACTAATTCTTCGTGTATTTCGATTGCTTTAGGGCAGCAGAGCAATGGATGGAATTAGCGGTTTCTGGTATTATGTAACGATTTTCATTACAGTATGGTTGGTTTTAAAGCTCATTATCATGTCAAGGAAGGCAGCAGGCAAGCTACCTCCAGGGCCTCCCGGATGGCCCATTGTTGGGAATCTCCTCCAGCTCGGGGAGAAGCCCAACGAGTCTCTGTATCACCTTGCTGCAAAATACGGTCCTTTAATGACCCTTCGTCTCGGAATGAAAACAACAGTTGTGGTTTCATCTCCGGCCATGGCGAAAGAAGTATTGAAGAGTCATGACCAAGTCTTTTCAGGACGCACCATGGTAGAAGCAGTCAAGTGTCTCTCCTTCAGCGACTCTTCCTTGGCATGGAACAACTGCGGGCCTCGTTGGCGTGTGCTTCGAAGATTCTGCAACACCGAGCTCTTCAGCGTGAAGAGACTGGAGGCCTTGCAGCATCTCAGAAGAGATCAGGTCTTGTCCACCCTTCAATCCATTTTTGAGGATTCTACAAAGGCGAAGAGTGTGAATATCAGGCACACTGTGTTTCTTACAAGTCTGAATCTGTTGGGCAACTTGATTTTTTCTCAAAACATGTTCGGACGGGACTCTCAGGCCGCTGAAGAATTCGAAGAAACGGTCACCAAGCTGATGGTACTCGAGGGAAAGCCTAACCTGGTTGACTACTTTCCTTTTYTGCGAATTTTGGACCCTCAGGGCGTGAGCCGCGATGTAACTAAATACATGGGCATTGTATTTGGGTTACTGGATAGATCCATAGAGGCTCGACTTCAAAGGAGAAAAGAGGGCAGGACTGAGCACAGTGGTGCCGAGGCAAAAGACATTCTGGACATTTTGCTAGAATACAGAAACGAGAGCGGAGAAATATTCGCCAAGAAAGACATTATCCCCTTTCTATATGTAAGTCTACTTCTTCACTATGGAAAGCTACTTAAATTTAGTTAGTTTAAGATGGGTTTTAAATTTTCTTCCGTCTCAATTTGTTGCGACTGATGTGCAGGACTTGTTCTTAGCGGGAAGCGAAACAAGCAGTTCAACGATTGAATGGGCAATAGCTGAGGCCATTCGCAATCCTCCGATAATGAGAAAAGCTCAGGCAGAATTGGAGGAGGTGCTCGGGAAAGATAAAAGAGTTGAAGAAAGTGATATCGATCGCCTGCCTTATCTTCATGCAGTTGTGAGAGAGGTGTTTCGTTTGCACCCGCCAGTGCCTCTGCTCCTCCCTCACAGAGCAGAGAGCAGATGTGAAGTAGCAGGGTACATGATACCCAAGGACACTCAGGTGCTGGTAAATGCATGGGCAATAGGAAGAGACCCAACCATCTGGGATGAACCCTCAGAGTTTAAGCCAGAGAGATTTGTGGAGTCTGAGTTGGAATACAGGGGGCAAAACTTCGAACTGATCCCGTTTGGGGCAGGAAGGAGAATGTGCCCTGGGCTTCCGTTGGCTCATAGGATGGTTCACGTGGTTATAGCCTCTCTCCTCCACTCCTTCAACTGGTCTCTCCCAGATGGAATCACAGCAGAGAACATGGACATGACTGAGAAGTTTGGAATCACGCTGCAGAGGGGTTCGCCATTAATTGCAGTCCCCTCACCTCGTTTGCCTGCTTATCTCTTTAACAATCAGTATCACTAGTCAAATTACTCTTCTATTTTCTAAAAGGCTTCCCAACCATTCCTGCAGTTTTGTCATTACCATGACAGACATAAGCATGAATTGTTTTAGTGTCTAAACATAATCAGTTGAGTTATGATTATGTAAGCATCTGACGTTATTACCAGTCTTCACCTGTCTCAGATTAAAAATCCATTGTTAATATGACTAGCACAGCCGACTCGCGGCTGGAGAACGCCGAAAGGGTTCCATTCAGAACAAGAGCCGTGATTGAGCCGATTTCAACACAGAGCGTACATAAAACGTACGTGCAGGTCGTGGCATCAAAGGATCTTTCAGATATAAAAAATGAATGAGTGCCATCAAAATGAAACGTGTACAGAGTGTTTTTTTAATGATATAAACGTGGCTTGCATATATTTTAATCCTCTTCAATCATTTGAATTTGGCAATTATGTATTTTTACAGTAAATTTATAATGTGATTAGGTAAATATAAAAAAGTAAATATGTTAACGGATGCCTTCATAAATGCAAGGAAGTTATGAACAATAAATCTCACCCATTGATTTTGGAGGACGACTAAGAATATGCCAGCATCTTCAATGCTTAGTCATCAGATGGGAATTTAAAATTAAAAGATCATTAATTGTGCCCATTGTCAATAAGTGTAAGCCTTTCGGCTTAATAACACCCTAAAGATGTGATAGTATATATATATTTTAAAATATGGTTATTCCACCTTTATTTCACATGTGTGTGCATCTATGTATATGGAGTTTATATACAAGTGTTGGGTGTCAGCATAGTTTTTTTTAATGGTATTAAAAGTTATTTTGTAGAATTTAATTTTATTTTAAAAACATGTAAGATTATGAATTGTTTTATAAAGTGTTAAAATGATATTGTTTAACTGTTCTACCAAATGGTTTTTTTAGTTGAAATTGGGTATTATAAATTTGCACGAAATTATAATTTTTTGTTGTTTAAAATCCATCTCTGAATGTAGAAATGGATTAAGCATGCTGAAAAACCCCACAGGACATTCTGATTATACAGAAATAGTCATTCAAATTTACAGATCTAATAATTTCTTGCTGGATTTTAGGTAAATGATTTTAGGAAAAAGATCATTTCATAAAAATTTTAAACTAAATCTTTTCAAAACAGACAATACTAATATCTAACAAAATTATGATAAATTTCACATATGCACTTGAAAGTATTTTAAAAATCCATTGTTTTTTTTTAAATAAACTATATTGTATAAAAAATAAATTAAATATACACTAAATGAACAATTTTATAAAAAGGATAACTCATTTACAAAGTTTCTTTCATTTAAGATAAAAAACATATGCAGATTTACATGATTTAGAGATAAACTATATTTGCAGATTATCATGATTTAAATATTATCATTATAAACTATTAAAACAAACCATATAATTTATTTAAAAAAACAACTATTTAATGCAAATTTTTAACTTTTATGTTAGAAACATAATTTTATTAATCAATTAAACAAGATTCTATTTTCAAAACATCGGAATACAGTAATTGCTTTTAATACTATGTTTTTCATAATTTGTTTTCCACTTTTCCATCTCAATTGGTTTGTCCTCGTGCTTCTGCTAATACTAGTAAAGATACTGCATTTATTTGTATATCTTAATAACATATAGCCATTTATCAAAGAAACTTGAGATTGTCAATACCAGAGAAACTTGACATCTTAATAACATATAGGCAATTATCAAAGAAAATTGACATTCTCATTATCAAAGAAACGTGACATTGTCAATTATAGTTTAATTTAGTTAACATGATTATATAATTTGTAACCATCCTTGACAAAATTATATATTTTTAATCATTGTTCATT
The DNA here is from genome assembly GCA_032191745.1 of Picea mariana. Taxonomy (NCBI): domain Eukaryota; kingdom Viridiplantae; phylum Streptophyta; class Pinopsida; order Pinales; family Pinaceae; genus Picea; species Picea mariana. The sequence goes on from JASDQU011028104.1 coordinate 22,139, forward strand.
ACATATTATT
>JASDQU011028105.1:3780-19482 GCA_032191745.1 Picea mariana
AAAATTGAAACTTGCATCACTAAGTGTTTAGATCCTATGATTAAAATTTAGATTTTCTCTAGTTAACCCTCTGTGAACTTATCTCGATTGCAGATTCAGTCATCCAATAGGCATGGAGATAAGTCAACTATTGAATTCGTTCCATGCCCATTGGATACCTCAAATATGCAATCGAAATAAGGATTCTTGTTAACCCTTTGTTCATTAAATCAATGGCCTGATCTTTGAGCTTAACTTCACTTAAGTGTGCCTTGATCGGATGCACAAGTTTGCGAGTGGCTTGTATTCGATTGCACACTAGCAATCTAGTAATCCAAAGAACCAAATCGTTGATTTAAACGAGTGGGTATTGGGAGGGTTAAATAAAGAAACTAACTTTTTGAGGCTTATCTGTTGTCGACGTGCAACTTTCTAATGTCATAAAGGTAAAGGATATATTCCAATAGTTTTAATCTCTCTCACTACTCTTCACTTATTCTTTCCAAAGTGCCCCCCTCCCAGGTAAATTCTCATTTCGAGCCATGATGATGCAATTCTGCAACCTACAGGCTGAAGCATGAGAGGGAAGAAAAGATTTGGGCCAGGGGGTTATAAATTTCAATCCCCACCACATAGAGTCACAAACTGCGCCCACAATGAGTCTTTGGGTGTGCTGGAAAAATCTTGTTTCCATTGCATCTTCAATCCCACAAGCTAAAAACTAAATGTTGAAAAGAAAATATCAAGATTCAATAACATTGCCCATCACTTGCATCTAATTGCCCAAATTCATTTTCAAGCTCAAATAGGTAAGTTTCATGGATATTTGGTATAAAATTGCAATTACACAATGATTTTTGAAATAAGCATTGTCATGCTTTCATTATTTGAAAGGAAATTGTGATTTTATGAGGGTCTTGGAAATAATGACCATACAAGAGCACATTATATCAGTGAACCTAATCTGTCTCTTCTTTTATTCCAGAGGATATTAGTGAACATAATATTTAAATGACAGACAAAAATAAATATAAAGCGTCATATGAAGGGCAGTTTTGAAAAGAAACCCGTCATAAAAAATTTACTTCATAGGTAGAAGTGCACATCAAATTTATACCCTAAATGTGACTCATTCCAATTACAATAATTTTTTAAAGAGAACATGCCTCGTACAATTAAGAACCTCCATACTTGGTATGTTAAGATGTATCTAATTTGCCAACCTTCATGGTATTTTGTTAAGAAGTATCTAATCTTCCAACCTTCATGGTATTTTGAATAGCCAAAAGTATTAGAATTCTTCAAATACGTCGTCCAAGAGTGCCAATAAGCACAAATTTATTCTACCAAATGCTATTTTTTTCCCCCAAAAGTAACCAAATGCAGAAAGTGAACAAAAATAGCTTTCAATGAATACAATATACTAAAAGTTAGTCCTTTATTTTCATTTTCGTGAGAGTGCAACAGGTTCACGTAATTGTATTTCTAATACATACTTGCCATTCTATATTTCTATGTGGTCTATCCATGGCTCACATCATCTCCGAGGTCATCTAGAGAGGATAAGTTTTGAAACCATTTGAGAGATGTACTCGATGTTTTGCATATCATGTGAAATCGAGGCATTCTCCTAAGGCCCGTGTTAACAACAATAATATGCATGAAGGTAGACTAGTTCATGCCCACATAATTCATGCAACATATGAATATAAAATATGAAAGTTGTAGAGGATACAGTTAATCATGGATGATGGTTAGAGGTATTTTAGAATTATAAGTGGATGTTATGGCATCACACATATAATGGAGCATCATTTTTGCATGGTTAATCGTCATGGTCGTGTGGGGCACTTAAACAAGGCACTAAAATTGATAATACGTATATCAAACTCAATGCATGTGTGCAGAGGCACTGTTGAGTGTATGTAAACGCCACACAAATACAAAACTAGTAGAATATATAGCAAAATGCATTTTTGAATTAGAGCATGAAGATCTTACTTGTTATGAGATACTTTCAAATATTTACACAAACACCAGAAGGTGGGATCACATCAAAATGTTAAAAAAATTGTGCAAAACAAGACGATAAAAAATCAGCATTATTCATGTTCAAATCTAGAGGGTGAAAAATTAAATAGGAGGGTGGCATTATAAATAGACATTATTTTATGTATATGGTTGACCTTCAAACATAATTGAGGAGAAACTGTTATTGGTATTGCGAGCCCAAGCCTCTCATCCATGTCCAAATCTATGTCTTGGATTATGTTCATAAGTCTCCATTCAAAATACAAGAGCTACACCCACACAAATTCAAAAATCACCATTCTGAACTGCATCCTGGGCATCTTCTTCTGCCCAAACTAAAGGCACTTATAGAAAGTTTAACTAAAATGCAATGAATGACCCATTCCATGTATGTTATTGAAGAGGTTGGCTAGTTGCTTTTTATTCTTATGCCTAGTTATAAATAATTGTCTATACATAAAGTAAGGATTTCTTCTTTTGTCTAATATGCCTATTTTCCTCTCACAGATAAACTTATTATTGTATTTTCGTGGACTTTAATTTCTATTAATTGTTTATACACAAAGAAATAATTTCATCATTCAATTGATATGCCTATTTTCCTTCGGTAGTTGGACTTATTATTGTATTCTTGATGGATTTTGATTTATATTAATATGTAGTATTATTTATGGTTTACAAAATTTCTAGCTTTTAAGAATATTTAATTTATGTCAGATTTATTGTTGTGATTACCATGCCAAGCTTTGAGACATGGATCTCATTGCAGGTGTCGAAGGGATGGGTAAAATCATGGTTTGAGTAGAATATTTGACTAAAGTTAGTGTCTATAGTGTTTGTGGGCGTATACAAAGTGGGTCTTTTGGATCACGGATCTAAAAATAACAATGTATGTGTCATTGATTCTAGATCTACCATTTCAGGTATTTAGGTTGAAATTTTCCTCTTAATCCCATAACTCTATAGGTAGCTATAATTTTGTTACATCTACATGTCATTTTAAATTCACATTGTCTAATAGTTTATATAATAAATGTTATTATATCACTAAAAGGTACCTATGGATGGACATGCAAATGACTCCAAGGGATGATTTGGAAAATGAAATTGTAGTTGGCGAAGGGAATTCTTTCATGAGCATAGTTAGGTGTCAAAAAGATTCTACATTTGCTAAAATCCATCATGATATTATGGATGATGAAGTCATTGGATATCCTTTTGAGTTTTTCAATAGTAAAGGGTATCCTTTAAATCCAAAGCAAGAGAAAAAATGGACATTTACAACAACAACTCTAGCTATTAAGAAGGAACTAGACACATTGTATATTGAAATGTATGGATTAAATGTAGTAGAAGGAGCTCCAAATGTTGAAAATATTGGAGAGTATGTGGAAGAACCTATGCATAAACAACCAAGAGTTGAAGGTGTGTTTGAGTTGGTAGAACAAAGCATATATGTTTATCTTATTGTATTGCCATTATGGGAAAATAAAGTGAATAGTTTGATGGAAAATTTTGTCGAGGAGAAGCTTACTCTCCAAGCGTCTCTAGAAAAAGGGAAAAACTTCAAATAATATTCATTGGGAAACTCATGGTGTTAACTATAGAACAATGGAAATATCATTTTGCATATTGAACAATTATTGACTTTAAAAATTCTCATATGAACACATGAAATCAAAGTAGCACATGACTAGTACAAATGAGGCTTTGCATAATACAAGCAGGTTGAGGACTAACACAATCAAGAGACCCAAGAATCCTATCGTTAATATGTCCCAACAAAGTTTCACTATGTTCTTGGTTCTAGGCCATTTATCTTCCCTGATATTACAATGTTGGGGGTATTGGGATCCCTATATTAATAGAAATGAGAGGATTTTTTTTTTTTTTTAATTCCATGGAAAAATAAATGGGGAGAGATTGGACATGAAGTTCCTAATGGGAAATCGATAGGGTGGGAAATTATGGGACATAGAGAATTACACCAAGAGGACATTATTTTATTATGGTATTGGATGTTGTATTGATGGTAGGTATATGCATATTCATTGTTAAAGGGCTTCTAAAATAGGAACCTCTTTTGATTCATTGACATGCAATTTTTGTAAGGTGATTTTATGTAATGAATTTAAGATGTGTTTAAATATACATTAAAAGACATGGGAGAGATGTCGAGAAAGGGAGGAGATTGTACCATTTGATTCAAAATAAATTGAAAATTGTTGAAAGAGTTGCAAATGCTAGCTATATAATAACAATGTGAGCCCTTTGGTGGGAGAAGACAAAGGCTGCCACATTATCTAATAGAATGAGGTTCCTAAAGGGAAATTTGTTTGAATATACATAAAGGAAGGATGCCTTCAATTTTTGTAAAGCCACATGTGAGGCACATAAGCAAGGAAAATTACAAGGTAAAGATGCAATTTTAGATTTTGTCCAGGCTATGTTTCACAACCTTATGCATTCAAAAGCAAGGTGAAGATGTAGTTTTGGATTTTGTCCAGGCTATGTTTCACAACCTTATGCATTCAACAGCAGGGAGAAGATATAGTGAATCCACTAAATCCACTTATGATATGATTAAGTTGTGGGGAGGTACTAGATTACATAGCTCTATTAGCTTGAATCTGGATGGCCCTTCAATATCTATGACTTTAAGGCAAGTTAGAAAATCATTGGCATATATCCCAGAGGAGCATGAGAACATTTTTGAGGCAGTCGAAATTTTTTATGCTTCTTATAGAGCCAAACATGGTATAAAGGGCCCAATTCTTATATGCCTTGCTGAAGATGAAACCATCATGAAAAATATGTTAAGTGAGTAGCAAAAAGTGATACATTGGTGCGTTTTTTTGGTAAGGAAGAAACATCAGTACAATTCACATTTCTTGGTGACAACTAGTGAGGGAACTCTAGACTAAAAGATAATTACAGACACATTTAAGAATAATGCGATTGGCCATTATGGATGTGTTATGATTGCAAACCCTTTACATGCTTCCGTGTTTGGTTGTGGTTGTTCATCTAACATGCAGTGGGTTCGATGCAAATTTTGTTCATTGACAATGGGAAAAAATAGAGGACCTGTGGAAGAAACGTGTGGAATTTTTTGGGAGCTATTATTATCAATTCCTCGAACGGGGATAGTATAAGAAGACAACTTATGTTAAAGGATTATTCATCAACAATAGGCACTAGATATTAAATTCACCGGGAAGGGTGGAGGATAATTGAGTCATATAAATGTTTCAAAGTAATAGGAATTCATGATCAAGATTACATTCATAATGGTAAAAAACTAGTGAGTCCTTTGTTTAACAATTAATGATATTTGGTCATTAGAGATAAAATAATATAGATAAGATAGTTTTATTAATGTCCAACTAATGAAAACTAAAGTAGGTCAAAGGGACTACTGGATACAATGACATCCATAAAAAGTGGGAGTCTTAAAACAACTCTTATAGAAGGTAAGATGCAAAAAAAAAAGGTGTGAATCAAATCTAAACCTCGAAGAGTCTAACTCTAGGCTCCAAAAGTGGGAGGTCAATTTGGGAGAAAGATGTACAAAACAAGGGTGGATCTAGGATCTAGAACACGAGTAACAATATAAGAAAGTCAAGGTTTGTTGGATCTATCTCTCCTACCATCCGAGGCTGAATAAAGAAAGCTCAATATAAGGGGTTGTGTAGAGAAAGATCCAAAGGAGGACTTGGGCTATGTATTGTGTTGCAACTTAGAGGAGGCGGTCTACCGCTAGAGTGTGGATAATCTCCATTGAATGCTAGTTTGGGATCTAAACTGGCCATATTGATAAGGTCTCTGTGAAGTATGGGTGGTCCTTCATGTCTGCATTGATCTACAGTTGGGAGTGGGACTGCTATCGGTCTGTCTCTTGGTGCCCCCAAGAGATGGGAGCATTATAAAAAAGGAAGTGATCCTCTAAGTGGAAGTTGATATTAGAGGAAATGGGGTAATATGTGAGTAGATCTTGAGGGCCTCCTGCATGTATAAGGCTAGGAATATATTGTTGAGATATATGAAGAATCTAGAGAGATCCTAGGTCTCTTTGAATAGGCAATGGAACTGCCTTCAAATATAATAGTAAATTGGTAAATGGAAGATGAAGTGCTCCTTTGTCTTGATTTCATGAAGCTGGCATAGTTGGTAGATTTTGTTAGATCAGTTAATCTGGTGGTTCGCCTCCACCCAAAGTCTATGTGAACCCACTCTAAATAGACATAGGGGAATACGAAGACCATGCATCCAAAGACAAAGTGTATAATGAGTTCAAACAATGAGTCTGTCTTGCAACCCCATGAATTGTTCAACGTAGAACACCATCTTCGGACATATCCCACCCCGAGGGTTAATCCAAGTGATTTGGATAAACTGTTTGTAGATGTCATTTCATATGATATTGCTCAACTCCTACATGATAGGTAAGAGGTGGCCATGTACATCCAGTGAACAATTGAATTGATGGAGTTGATTCAACAGAATGCCCATGGATTCCAAAAGGGCCAAGACCTCTACAAACCAACATTGAGCATAACTTGAAGGGATAGTAGGGGAAATGGTCTCTAAAGAATAGTAGGATAACTACAAATACCAATCTCATTTTTTTGTTAAGTTGACGAAACTCTAGATGCAATGCAGAAAAGAGACCAAACTAAACACCACGTCAAGATGGAAGGGGTGGGAACCGAACTTTGTTGGGATGATGTGTTGAGTGATCGTCTGCTTGCATCAAATGACACATTGAAGGAGAGGGGTTTGCATTTTCTTGGTAAGGTCCAATTAGACTCTAGTAAACAAGTTCCCAAACCTTAGAACCATAGAGAACCGTGGGCTAGGTAAGAGAGTTCACTGCGAACATTTTATATGAGATGTCATAAAAATGGTGTCAAAAACACTATCTCTTGAGAAGGGTTAATGATCCATAGCTCTTATTGACCTAGGGCTAAAGTGCATGTCTTAGACTAAAGTGAGGTCCTGAAAATTGCACCCCCAAATATGTGTAGGTGTCGATGATCCCAATATCCTCCCCTTTGAAAAAGAAATGAAGTTCCAAGAAGATATAATTCATCTCGTTGAAGACCATAACTTTTGTTTTACCTAGGTTGATTGCTAGTTGATGAAGGTCGTAGAAAATGGATAAAGGATCCAACTATCGCTGCAACTCATTTGGAGATGATGCTAAAAGGACCACGTTGTCAACAAAAAGAAGGATAGATATAAAAATTTGGTGGAGAAAGAACCCATCATCATCCTGGAGATGCTCATGAAGGAAGTACTCCAACTCATCTATATAGATCTCAAACAAGGTGGGGGATAAGGGCATCCTTTCTTAACCCCAATAGTACTCTTGATAAAATCTGAAACCTCATGGGTTGTGCGGAGACACCTAAGAATTGACTCTTATAGGCGGATGATGATAGTCAGTAGGCTCTTGGAGATGTTGATGTCTCTAAGCCTCTGGAATAGGGCCTCTCGAGGGGAAAAATCAAAATCTTTCAAAAAATATACAAAGAAGTCATAGAGTTTTCAAGACATATGTCATGCCTCCTAAATGATGGCTTGTAGAGTAAAAATGTGATCAAAAGTCTAATGTGTGGGTTGAAATTATGCATTCCCTCTAGCTCTAATATGTCTCCACTCAAGCTCTCTAGAAATATTCATACGAAGGACCATAACATAGAGCTTGAGAATGTGTGGCCCACCATGATCATCCTGTAATTGTTGAGATTGGTACTAGAAYCCAATTTATGTATCAAGTGAATAATGTGATGCAACAAAAAATATGGGAAACTTGTATGTGCAACATGGTTGAAGAGGTCAACTAACTGATTATCCAAAGCACGAGGTTTGTTCTTAAAGAACTCTGTTTGGAATCCCTCATCATCCATATGTTTATTRGTATTCATCACCTAAACTACCTCATGAATGTCATAATATAAGAATAAGTAGCATGAAGGGGGGGAGGTAACTTGAATCCAAGGATGCCCATGTACATCATATAGGGTGGAGATWTAGAAAAATYGGGTTGGGATCAAGATCAAGCAAGAGAGGGGAGTGGTGGGGAAAGATGGTGCTCCATAAGTTTTTTCGATAGTGGATAAGGAAAACACATAAGTCTCATCTCCTTTGAGAGATGAAGAGGCCTTTCTTATGGCAAAGGAGGTGATGATAGGAAGCCTTAAGGTTGGGGTGGGGATGGTGAGCATGAGTGAATGCATGTTCGAGATGGTAGTGGAGAGCCTTGCACTCATTGTTATGATATTGGTTCATGGGGTAGGAGTCAGGCCTTGATGAGGGGGAGTTGGACTAGGTGGAGTAGGTATAACATTTAAGGGTTTCTTCAAAAATGGTGGATGAGAGGTATGTGCACTTGGTAGAGGAAAAATCAAGTGAATATAACTAAGACTCGGAGGGGATAATTTGATGGAGGTGGGAAGTGAAGGTGTTAGGGTCCCCCTCATTAAAGTGAATAGTGGTATGAGGTTGGCTCAATGGAGTGGGGGTATCCACTCAAAGGGAGAATGAGAAAAGAGAATGGTTAGATACGAGTATGGGGGAAACTGAGAAGCGAGGTAAGTCCTGGATGGAAAAGACATAATCCACTACACTCATGCCTACACCATGAGTAAGGAAAGTGAAGGAATGAAAGTCCGGGAAGTAGGGGAGACCATTTAGGATAAAATATTCATGAGATTCCCCAAGCTGCAAAAGGTCCTTACCATAGGTTGTAATAGTCCCTAGAGCATGGTCAAACATATAATGGAGCCCCACTAAATCTGGAAATATCTCTTAAATGTAGTCAATGTGCTCTAATAGATCAGGGAATTGAATCTGGAGAGCTATGGTGTGGGCATTAAAGTAACCCAGGAGGATGGCCTCCCTAACTATTTAGTATTGAGTGATGCTAACATATATATCTAGGTATGAGTCCCCAACTAAGTGAATATGAATGGAAAACAAAGATGAGGCTGGGGGGAAGTAACATATAATGATGTAGATGTCCCTAGGGAGAGGGGATAAGATGTTGATCCTAGTCCACATGAACTCGGGAAAATTGTCCAAGGTGACCCGAGAAATATTACCCCAAAGGGATTCTTTGGCTAGATAATCAACTTCAACTAACCCTTTGACTCCACCTAAAGATCTGGTCTCCTATGTGTAAGCTAAGAACCAATGATAACCTGCAATGTTTGGGAGTGGTTAAAGAAGGCTCACATGGGTATCGGTGATAAATATGATATCCGATGAACCAAGAGCATCATAAATCATGCATAGTAATGACCAAAATGATCCATTATCATTCCACCACCCTACTAAGAAACCTGAGCACTGTTGCATCCTCCAATGGACCCATCATCTGGAAATGCCATGCCAGGAGTACCCAGGAGGGAGAGAGTCTCAAATGATGGTCCTGAGATCTAATAAAGTATTTTTTTTATTGATGAAAGGTCAAAGATCCTGTAAAATTGAAAAAGTCGGAGAGCCTAGGTAATGTAATACTTTGAATATTTTTATTAATAAAGTACATTGGTAGCTGTAAGACAAACAAGGAAAAGAGTTATAGGGGGGTATGATTCCATGAGAGAGGGGTCTAAAGGGGGCTAATCCTTCTATTATATTAGTTTATTTACCTGCCTTGATTTTAGTGAGAAGGAGAGTGGTCATGCGAGCTTCTTAGGGAGGCCATGTTTTGCCTTGGAGGTGATTTTTTAAACTTGGTTCTTATTTTGTGTGGGGGTTGGCCATTCATTGTTTCATCATTTGGTTCTTCATTCGTTCATTTTTTCCCCATACAAAACAAGGACCAGGTTTTAAAAATCACCTCTAAGGCATAGCGTGGCCTTGTAAAACCCTATTCCCCTCAATCACTATAATTATGCTAAGACTTCAAATAATGTGATTATGAAGCTTGCAATTATGTTTTGATTAATGGAAAACACCAGACAATTGACTAAGAGGGAAAATCCTTGAAGTATTGGCCATGATATCACAAGTGGGAATTGATGAAGTGGGATTGGTAAGGTGGACTGATGAGGTGGAATGGAGAAGTTTCTAGGAAGAAATTAGAAAGCTCGTCCAACATCCCAGCTTACATTTGAAAACAATTAATACATCACCTCCCAGCGTACCTGAACTGCCTAGAGCCACGTGATAAATTATGGAGGGCAGAATTGGTGGTTGAAGCAGTTATAACTATTGACAGACCCGATCTCTTGAAGAGACAAGGGTCATTTGAAAATCACTTGGATTTCCCCTTCGAATTCGAACCCCTAACTGGAGGTTGCATCTGACAGATGTCACAGAAATCTTGAGGAGAATGTGGAAGAAGAGGCCAAAGGTGGAAAACATCACGGGGAGATGCACACAAAGATGTGAGGGAAACATTCACATAGAGTAGAGAAAGAGAACATAGTGGAGAAAAGAGCAATAGTTCATAGTAGTGAACGAGAAAGAAGAAGAATGCACATGTAGAGATGACCCAAGGAGAATAATCAAGGAAGAACAAGTGAGTAGCAGACTCACAAACAGATGGTGCAATGAATAGAGGTGTTCACTTGCATAGATTAGAGTAATATAAGAAAATGAAAAGTTGTTCTTTAAGAAAATATAAATCTTGTCCAAAATATTAATGGTCACCCTGGAACAGAGAAGACCCTGATCTAGACTAGAGCAACAAAGGACTGCAACTTGGTATCTACTGGAAATAAACTGACACTGGTAAGGGGAGGTTGCCAAGGGACTATGTAGCAGAGAAAGGACTGCCTTGTGTAGAGGAAATCCAGTTGGGAGGGTACCTGATAAACCTGTAGAAGTCCTGAGCTCAGTAGGAAGAGGGAAACTTCTATTGTTGTGAGTGGAGGAAGGAGAGTAACCTTTATGGTTCATTCTAGATCTGAGAACCAATTGAATCAATCCCCTTGTGATATCATTGCTTGGCACAGGGGTGGCATGATGTAGGAAGGCACTTTGTAGCATAGCCTAAGGTTGGGAGGAAAGGTGTCCTCTCACAGTTAGTTGGTTTTTGATACTTATTGAACAAATAAGTGTTTCGACTCAATATGTTTGATGTAAATTTGTTGTTTTATGGTTTAATTGGGAAATGTGAATGCGTGTAATGAATGGTTGAATTCCTGAGTAAAATGGATTATGTATGTTTATTTTCATTGTTAATCAAATGACTCTAATATAACTAAATAAGTAATGTATGGGTGGTATGCATCCCTGAGAACCTTGCAATTCTTGAGAGGAAAGTTTGCAAGATATGGAAAAAATCTTCACTTGGAAAGTGATAGGAATGCCATGGTATCTAGGAAGCCCTGTGTAGGTTAAGGAACCTTAAGCCCTGTGAAAACCTCCTTTCTTAGATGRAAATATTGCAAGACATGCAAATCTCCATCCAAGTTCCAAGTGAAATGTCTTAGTCTGTTTAAGAGTGGATTCTTGAGCTCTTAAGAGTCTGGTGGAACCTTAGAAAAGACCTAGAAGGAACCCTGAATTGGTCAAGTCTTGATTCAGATCGATACATTGAAGAAAMCGAGTGTTTTAAGCTATAAGGAATCACAACCATTGGATCGACATAGCAAGGAGATCTTGACAGTTGGTCGAAGGATGTGGTCGTTGGAATGGCCTAGTACAAGGATGTGTTGGGACTCCGACGRGGAGAGCTTCGAGTCAAACACAATTGTTGATCTATCAGAGAGTGGTATCGGTGAGATTTGGATCGTTGATACAATTCACGAGTATTTCGGAAGTGTTGTTCCTGAGATTGATTCTAAGGCTCAAAGAATAATGTCATACATCACATGTTTTAAATGAAATGTTTTTATGAGTGTTTTTTTCTACCTTCAGTTTTCTGAGAAATAATCTTTAGATGAATCTAATAATAAGACAGTTCATAGGCTGTATCTCATTATCTGAGTCACAATTATAATGTCAAATGATGTAGAAAGATTTACAAAACTGTCAAACAAAGTTAGGTATCAATTACAGATAAGTCTCACCTTGCTCGGAGTAGAAGAAAAGTAGAAGATGCACCTTTGAACATGATATAAAAATGCAGTAATTCACACAGATCACAGGTCTTGTTTTACTCACAGTAATAACAGAGGAAAAGTTGTTTACTAAATGAACCCCTGGTATAATATGATCACAATAGATGTAGTACTAAATTGCAATCAATCACTCTTCAAGAATTACAGAAAGAAATTTAGAGAAATGGAAACATAGAGGGAACACATAACTCAAATTGAACGAAACTTAGAATCTCTGTCTGCACTTGTATTAATACTCAAAAAATAGTTTCTCTTTTACATTTGGCAAGAAGCAACCTGGAATAGATCTAAAATCTATCTATTTATACAAAAAATGTGTCAACTGGAAACCATTGGACTTCCTACAATAGAATACCATTCGAATGAAATAACAACATGCATATATTGTTGAGTTTTGATTTGATGTGTTGGCACTTCATCTGTCTCTTCATTTTCTCGTAGATGCATTTGTTTTACTTTGTTCTTTGAACTGGGTACACATTTCCATTAAGGTAACCACAACATTATCTTATTGTCTTTGCCATCTGTCCCTTCGGATGCGTTTACTGGGATAAAGAATTGCAGTTGAAGATATGGGGGTGGTAACTGGACAGGTAGCTCGACGCTGGCTCATTATGGGATGGATAACAGTTATGGGGTAGAGTAACTGTTCATGAACAGGATGATGTGGGGAAAAGTATCCAATAAGGAGGTGGGATGAGTGGATGCGAGAATGTAGGTGGTGAGGTGGACGGTATCAGAAGCATGGAGGGTGTGACAAGCTAGAGGGTGAAAGGTGGAGTGGGTGGAGGACAAGTGTTGAGTCGGGATTCTAACGATCTATTTTTTGGGGGTGCGAGGAAGTGGTTTTGAGGTAACCCACCTTTCACCTCGCAATGTACCTGGTGATGCCACGTACCCTCAAGAGAAAACCGCGGTTTAAATTGCAGGACCGTCCTTCGAAATTAAACCCGGCGCAACTTTGCCTCTCGTAATCACTCTCGGTTGTTGGTCTTCACGATCCATTACAACATGACTGTCGATCTTGTAAAGTTAGATAAGCGCCCAAAGTTTAAGTCGAGGTCACAGCTCTTGGTCACATGTAGAGAAGATAGAGAGAACTTCGAGCAATTCCCGTCCGTCGATCCAGGAAGGGGAAACGTGTCATACGATCCTTGTATTCGATGATCTCGTACTCTGGAAGGAAGTAAGCAGTGTTGAGTAAAGAAATATCGAAGTCTCGAAGCCCGTAGTTCATCTCGACCGTTGATTGAAGTGGACATGTGGCAAGAGATCTTGTACTCCAACGGATTTGTGATTCTATGCATCTCAGAACGCCCGAAGCCTGGAGTTCCAAAGTAAATCTCAGTCGTCCAAATCAAAAGGACATGCGGCACCAAATTTCTCACTTTGGGGGTTTGTGCTGTTGTGCATCTCAGAATGCCCGAAGCCCAGAGTTTTGAAGTAAATCCCAGTCATCCAAATCAAAAGGATACATGGCGCCAAATCTCTCACTTCGGGGACTTAGCACTTCAAGGGTTGTGTTGTATACATTCTTGCTCCTATTTCTGTCTATTTAGCCCCTCCTTGTCATATTTGGTCCCTTTCTTAGTTTATCAGGCTTCCAAACTAGTTTAGCGTTTTGCTAGATTATGAAATCTGGTCTATCGAGCTTCCTTGCAACTTTTCGTGGCGCCATAATCCTTAAGGAAATAAGATTAGCCCGCCTGTAACAAGAGAAGTCTGTAAGCTCTTCACTAAATGAAAAATTGTTAACTGTAAATGGTAAAATGATTTTGAAATTCGAAGAGCTTTATAAAATCTATCGTTCTTTATATAGATCTGTTTACAGAGAGATTACTAAAAAGTTTGATGGAATTTATCACCTGGAAAATCACAATAATTATTCAAATCGTTAAATTTAGCCAATCATAAACGTCATTAACAATTCGACGGTTTGGGGTTCAGAGGTTTTGAATGTAAGAGTGTAGAAATCTCCCAAAGGTCACATTCACAGAGAAGTTAATATCTTATTAATCACTTTATGTTTCAATTAATCATGTTTTAAACATTGAGTTAGCCTTAAGTACTTCGACGGTTCGACGTTCGGAAGTTTTAGATGTAGCATGATAGAAATCCTCCGAAGGCTAAATTCCCAGAATAATTCTTTAAGTTTTTTTCTTTTTTGGGTAAAACTTTTATTTCTAAGAAGCAAAAGCTAAAGTTCAAAAGATCAAAATTATACATGTTCCAACATAGGCTCCATCTGGGGATTGTGGCTCCCTGTGAGGCGCGAAATAATAGTAGACCAAGTGCCTTTATTGGGTAAATGGAGTCATTATTGTTTTTTGAAAAATATTTACCAGTTTTATTTAAGAATTAACCATTCATAAGAAAATGAAACTAACCAAGTCCAAAATCTTCAAAACATACTTAATGATTGATCTCAAGTTAGGCTATTAAAAATTCTTTTTTCTTAAAATTGATTTCAGAATTGTTTAAGATAATCAACATAATTTTAACTAAAATATGAGGTTCGACCGACTTTGTTCACTTCAAGGTTAAGCATATGTAACGCATTTATTTGGGGAATCCCTAGTTGGTTTAGGATGTAAAAAATCATCGGAAAGAGAATTAGATAACATAATATGATATATAGATATGTATGACAACCTTACAGATATCATAGATATTGCTTCACTACCAACGAGCCTGTTCAATACCCCGATGGAGTTATCTACTTCCCCCATTGAATTTCCTTTCACCACTTCAACTAACACTTTTGCATTTCGCTGAGATGAGGGCAATCAATATATGCATTTCCTTTCATCATCTCTTTTGGACAATATGGGGGCAATCAAATTATGAATTTCCTTTCACCATCTGTCTTATATTTTAATATTTTGAAGTGGGGGCAATCAGTTTGTATGTAACATACAAGGGATGATATCTGTTTAATTTTTTTGAAAAGAAGGTCTGTCAACAATTTTAAGGATACTCTGAAACTAACTTTCTTCCAATTTTCAATACACCTTCGCCTATAGGAAAATTTTTAATGGGGATTTTGATCTTTTCAAGGATCCACCTTGAGCGAATTATTCAGTTTAAAGTTCGATAGCAGAGCTAAAATGATCAGGATTAGCCTAGACATACTTCTTCAATTAAAATCAAAGGAACATAAAGATTTTCGCCTGATCTTGTTTTGAAAATATGTTTTTAAGTTTTCAGAGTCAAGGTAAGTTTCTTTATTTTTATGAAGACTAAAAAGGGGGAAAAGGGAAAAATAAAATTTGTAATGAATAAAAATCTGGGGATAGGTAAAAAGTAACCAAATCAAATATTCGGTGGATCTGAAACAAAATATCATAATCCCACACGAGTTTGTGTCTTTAGTTCAGATTTCTTTCGAGTTTATTTATTATCATTTTTATTTTTATTTCAGAGATGGCTTTAGAATTTATTAGCATGCCACTTTAAGTTGTATGTTTATACCTCTATGATTTTTAGGTCAGGTGATAATATTATCATGAGAAAAACTTCACATTCATTTCAAAAAGAATTTTCTTGAAATTTTATTTGAACTATAAGAAGAGTAGGAACTCATACCTTATTTTCCTTTTGAATTTTCAACAAGACA
>JASDQU011028105.1:19532-30542 GCA_032191745.1 Picea mariana
TGGGGATAGGTAAAAAGTAACCAAATCAAATATTCGGTGGATCTGAAACAAAATATCATAATCCCACACGAGTTTGTGTCTTTAGTTCAGATTTCTTTCGAGTTTATTTATTATCATTTTTATTTTTATTTCAGAGATGGCTTTAGAATTTATTAGCATGCCACTTTAAGTTGTACGTTTATACCTCTATGATTTTTAGGTCAGGTGATAATATTATCATGAGAAAAACTTCACATTCATTTCAAAAAGAATTTTCTTGAAATTTTATTTGAACTATAAGAAGAGTAGGAACTCATACCTTATTTTCCTTTTGAATTTTCAACAAGACAGATTATTAATTTATCACCTGTTTTTAGAGAAATCGAATGTTTGAGTCTCGAATTTTTATTCGGCCTCATCTCTTGTTCAACAAGATCTATTCTGCAAAAGGAATAAAATGCAAAATGTCAGAAAATCTTGTAGAATAGAGATGATATGTGATACAAATGTTTTTATTTTTCATTTTAATGATGTCAAGCAATCATAAGTTTATTAAAAATATTTACAACAAATGATCAAATGACTCAGATACTTTACAAAAAGAAAAGAAAAATTGAAAATTAAAATAGCCAATGTCAATCTAATCCGATATATACAATGGAAATTTGAAATGTGACTACTGCATGAAATGTTTTAAATAACGCTCGTTGATAGGAGCGTCAAGAATTTCTCCATCAAGATTTTCTAATGAGAATGAGTTTTTCCCCTCAACAACTGCAATTTTGAATCGTCCGAACTAGAGATGATCGAATTTGCCATGTTTCCCTGCATCTTCCTTTCTAGCCTCCCATTTTAAAACTAAATCGCTAGGAATAAACTCCATGTCTTTGGATTTTTTTATCGAAAAGGGATTTCATATTATCCTGGTACTTTTGAAGCTTATCACCCACTTCTACTCTGTTATGTTAAACTTTGATGATTTGATTCATTCTTCTCGTAACATCGTTTGGCTCTTCATTTGCATCCTGCCAGAGTTTCATCACAGGAAGAACAATATTGATAGGAAGGATAACATTAGTACCATAAACCAATTGGAAAGGAGACATACCTATAGATTTCTTGGTGCCGATTCGGTTTTCCCATAAGGCATACTTTAAGTGAATATGCCAAGCTTTTTTATTTTCTGTCAATTTTTTTTTATTATAGTCATCAAGATCTTGTTACATGATTCGGCCAACCCATTTCCCTGAGGATAATAAGCTGTAGAATGACCTAAAAAAATATTGTATTTATGAAAGAAATTGATCATTGCCATAGATTTAAAATCCTGAGCGTTATCAGTGACTACTTTTCAAGGACAACCAAATATTGCTAGGATGTTTTCTTCCAAAAAGTTTATTATTACCGAATCCGCAACATTCCAAGTTGGAATGGCTTCAACCCATTTCGTAAAGTAATCGGTAGCGGTTAGAATCCATCTATGTTGAGCACTTGATTGCAGATGGATCTCTTTGATGAAGTCTAGGCCCCATTGTTGGAAAGGAGCTTCAACTTTTACTGGAATTAAAGGCAAGGCAGGGAGATTTTGCTTACCAATGAATAGTTGGCATGAATTGCAATCTCTGATGCTTGCATTTACATTAGTAAATAAATTTGGAAAATAATATCTTGCCCTTAAAATCTTGTAATTTGTTTCCCTCCAGGCATGATGTCCTCCACATACTCCTTCATGAAATTCATCAATGACATGTTCTGTTTCAGATTCTGTCATGCAACATAACAAGAAATCCAAAGGGTCTTTCCAGTAAAACTTGCTATCAACAATGCAATACTTAATTGCATGTAGCTTTAAAGTTCTTGCTTTAGAAGGAGTCTTGTCATTTGGGCATTGAAGAGTAAGGAGGTATGTAACAATATCACGATACCAGGCAGAGTAAGAAAACTTATCTTCAATTCGAATTATAGGTGCTTGATCGTCAATTTTCTCTATATCTAGAAGAAAAACATGTGATTCAAAGTTATTTATTCCTAGCGCTCTGAAATTTGATTCGGCCAACAGCCTTGCCAGACCTCGGCCTTTCACTAGCTTGGTTGGTTTCACTTCTAAATCAAACTCTTGAATTTTAGCCAATCATCTACCTCTCCTTCCATCATTGTCTGGCTAAACCAAGATGTCTTTAACTGCATTTGTTGGCACATAAACAATTATTTTGGAGTGCAAGACATATGTTATGAGAGCCCTGAGAGCCTTCACCATTGCATAAGCTTGTTTTTCAAGTATATCATATCTTATCTCTGCATCCCTGAGGCTTTTACTAAAAACGACTATTGGTTGTTCGAATCCTTCTTCGTTATTTTGAAGGAGCATTGCTGCAATAATATGTTCATAAACGAAAGAGAAAATTAAGAATTCCTTTGTATAGTCCAGACTTCCCAATACTAGTGCTTCTCATATAGCTTTCTTAACATTCTTAAAAGACGCCTTGGCTTCTACAGTCCATTTTACTTCACTGTCCCTTTTTAGCATATCTGTAATCAATTTGATTATTTCAGCAAAGTTAGGAATAAATCTCCTCAAAAAATTGATCTTACCTAAAAAGGATTGGATCTCTTTTCTATTTCTAGAAATATTAATCAGGTCAATAGCCTCAACTCGCTTAGGATCAACCTTGATTCCATATTTTGAAACTATATGACCTAAAAGTTTACCTTCTTGCATAACAGAGTGTGATTTTTTGGGGTTAAGTGACAAACCAAATTTTATGCATTTTTCAAAACTCTGTCTGAGGTGCATCACATGTTCCTCATCAGAATTGGAAAAATCTTTCAGATCATCTAGATAAATGACAACAAATCTGTCTCTCTCACTGACGAACGCGATATCCATTGCTATCTGGAAAGTTGGTCCTACATTCATCAAACCAAAAGGCAGTTTATCATACATAAAGATTCCCCATGGAGTAGTAAACACAATGTTTTCTCTATCATCTTCATGAACAACGATCTTATTATATCCTGAGAAACCATCAATCATATAAATTCTATTAGCCCCTACTACCTTCTTTAAACGTGGTCCATCTTTGGGAGCAGATAGTTATCTTTAAGAGACGATCGATTTAAGTTCCTAAAATCAAAGCAAAGTCTTATTTCGCCGTTCTTCTTTCTAATGGGGACCAAATTGGCCACCCATTTAGAGTATCTGAGGGGAATGATGATTTTTGTGTCAAGGAGCTTTTTAACCTCCCTTTCTATTAATGGCAGAAGAAATGGGTTTATCTTTCTAAGCTTATGTTTGAAAGGTTTAATACCATGTTTTAAGGGAATCTTGTGTTCAATAACAGAAGTATCATAAGTTTTTAGATCATCATAAGACCATGCAAAAACATCTTTATATTGTCTAAGTAACTCAACATATTTACTCTTTATTTGGGCCGGAAGGTATTTTGATATTTTGACCATTTTGGGATCTTCATTAGTTCCTACATTACAGTCTTCAACTTCTTTGGGTTGAGGTCGCAAGGTAGACTTTAATGGTATACCATCCTGGTCAAACAACCTTTCTAAGGGGATCAGGCCTTTGGGAAATTGATAGTTCTTAAGTAAGAGCATGCGGTTATTTCCAATTTTATCTTGGAACTTTTCTAGGTTCTCTCCTTCCTGCATAATCCAAGCAGAATCATTATGATTTTCTTGATCTACGTGGGTTTAAGAGAACTCGTCAACCATTTCCAGGAATTGTTTGATTTGTTCGTCATCTTCAAACACTTGTCAGTGTTGAACATTGTTTGGAATCGAAGGTCTATGCCTCTTCTCGATTTGATATTTCAGTTTCAAAATTGTAGGTGGTATGAAAGTTGCAACAACTTTGGCCAAAGAATCAACTTGTTGATTTTGCATTTTGGGAATAGAGTGAATATTAAAGGATAAGAAGAAATTCTCTATAAGATCCCAGGCACAATTTCTATACGATCTCAATCTCAGATGCTTAGCTTGATATTGTTGTTTTATTTGTTTTACAATGAGCTCGTCATTGCCATAAACTATCAAATGTTCAATTTTTAATTTTCTTGCAGCTTCTAATCCTAAAACTAAAGCTTCATATTCACATAAATTATTGGTATAATCGACCTCCCATTTTAATCTATCAAAGAAAGGAATAACATACTCATTGCCTGGTGCCACGAATAAAACTCCAGCTCCTGCTCCTTCGCAGGATGAAGCACCATCGAAGAACATTTTCCACATCACTTCCCTAACATTTATATTTTTCTTTGAAATTTCTATTTTTTAATTTTTTTTCTTCTATACATTCTTCAAAATCGTCATCTATGGATAATATATAATTTCCTAAGTCCTGATCAACAACATAGATTGGGTAGTTATTGGGGTTTTGAGGGTCGCTCACAGTAAACGCCAGTCTAGTTTCTCTGTACAATCAAGTAAATTGTCCACCAAAAATTGGAATTGTAGCGTAGGTCATGTCTAGTTGAACCGATCCTCCTATCTTGGCACCCCAAGATCTAGATAGAAGMATGCCATACTTGGCAGGAACGTCAGCAACAAACACATCCATAAGGATACTTTTCACAAGAACTTGAGCAAGATTTACAACTAAATCTTTAATCATACCCAGACACTTAACCTTTCTAGAATCAAATGAGTATAAATCCTGATAAGGTCTGGTAATTTCAAGGCCCAATTTTTCCATGATAATCTTAGGCATTAAATTATGCGAAGCTCCTGAGTCTAACATGCAATTGTGAAGTAAATGATCGTGCACAGTTAGTGTAATATAGAAAGGAGCAACATAATCCTTACTGCTTTCAATGTGTGGTCCAAACATGATTGTAGGTTTTTCATCTTGCAAATTGATAACATCAGCTTGACATTCAACATTAGAAAAATTTGTTGCTTTAGCGATTTTTTTTTATCGACCAGGTTCCTAGCAAGTTCAACCAGAGGCACTGGGATTTTAATTTTATTAAGTTCATTCTCTAAATTGAAAGTCCCAATTGGTTTTTCAATTTTCCTGGTCTGAAATTTAGCCTCTGTATTTTCTGGCTGCTTAGTTTGTACTGCTTTCATTTTAACTTGCTTTGTTCAGACAACTTGCATCTCAGTTGATGGTTTTGTAACTACTACCTCATTTGCTT
This sequence comes from Picea mariana, assembly GCA_032191745.1. NCBI lineage: Eukaryota > Viridiplantae > Streptophyta > Pinopsida > Pinales > Pinaceae > Picea > Picea mariana. Next base: position 24,665 of record JASDQU011028105.1, read on the forward strand.
TGTTTCATGATAAAATCTTTTTCGGTGGAACATTTGTAGAACTTTTTTTCTCTTGGCCTAAAATCACATTTATGTTGAAGCTCGACCATTATTGAGTCAGCGAGACCTTTGTATGTAGAGTCCCCCAGATTGTTGATGTTTTCATCATTATTAAATAGACATTCCAGATCTAAGGATTTCTCATAATATTGTTTGGTTAGGCGAGGCTCAAGATCATCATCATTGAGGTTGTTTAGATCTTCCTCTAATTTCTCATAATCTTGCAACTCATCTCTCTGTATGAAATTCTTAGTTTTAAACGGAGCTTGAATCTTTTGATCCTCATTTTTTATTTGCCTTTGTTGTATCTGAGGATTAGGATTTCTCCTAAACTGATTTTTAACATATGGATCAGGTTTGGCCTGTTCCATCTCCATCCTGGAAATTTTGTTCGATAGATATTTAATATTTTTTGCCATCTCATCCATTTTTTCCTCTGCAGATTTTCCAGATCCAGAGGGCCCTGCATGTTCTTTAAAACACTCAGGTTCCCTTGTTCCCATCTCAACTTTAGCTTTCAATTTCCCGTATGCCATCATATTTGATTCAATCTCTATAGCATCATCTTGCATCCCTGCTAAAGTAGTGGATCTCCTTCCCCTCAAAAGTACAGCGAAATCAGAATCAAAATCCCCTACAAAAGTGACTTTCGCAGCTGGTTGAGAAGGTTTAACTTCGGTTGGGATTTTGTGATAAAGCTTATTAAATATTTGGATAAATTCTAGGACTGATTCAGAAGTTTTCTTTCTCAAGGCTCCGAATTTGGTTAGGTAATATAGATGGTCTTTTTTCTCACCCCATTGTCTTATGAAGGAAGTTTCCAAATCATTATATGATGGTATGGAGCCTACTGGAAGTCCTCTGAACCAAGTTATTACCCGTCCTTCAAAATTTTGTACCAACAATATCATGTAAACATCCTTGTGCTCAACACCAAGGACATCAACAAATTGATCGAAAAAGGCTATATGTTCTATTATTGTTAGATCCCCTTCTCCTGTGAATTTAGGAAGGCTCCTGTGAATTTAGGAAGGCTCTTTATGTAATTTTCAGGTAAATCATGCAAGACAACAGGAACTAAGGGAGCATATATAGCAGGGACCTTGTCAAATATCCTAGGGGGTTGAGCTTGTCGACCAACCCCTTCACTTCCGACACTTCCAACACCGACCATTGAAAATCTAGGAGACAAAAATTGAGGGCTAAACATGAGATAATCAAAAACTTCAAAAGATTGATATACTGAACTTTTGAATACTTCGAGAAGAGAAAGAATCCGCTGTGTACCAATGATAGTAGGGATTGAAATGGATACTTTATTTTCACTAGAAAAAATATCTATTAATGAAATAGGGATGGTATGGTCAATCTCAAATTTTATTTAAGGAATAATGACTTCTGGGGTTTCTAGTTTAACTTCAGATTTGCTTGTTGATGCTTCTGCAGAATGAACTTGTTTGAAATTTTCTTTAAGACTAAGTTCTTCAGCGGGAATCTTAATATTAACCTGCGTAACTCTAGGTTGATAGACCTTACCTACTAATGTAGCAGTTTGTCTAAGATATCCCTTTGGTTTCAACATTTTTTTGGGATTCGAAACTGGCGTGGTCTGGTTTTCGTCTAGGTTTTTCCTGGTATTCTTTCGACCGAAGGCCAGCTTTGCCTATAATGGAGTCGCCAGGTGAAAAATGAACCTTGTCACGTATTCAATCTTTGTTCACCATCAAAGACCAAAATTTAACTTCGTCGTTCTCCCAGGGAAAATGATTTTGTTTCTTCATCCCCGACAACGACGCCAAAAATATGTTGCTCCTGAGATTGATTTTAAGGGTCAAAGAATAATGTCATGGATCACAGGTTTTAAATGAAATGTTTTTATGAGTGCTTTTTTCTACCTCCAGTTTTCTAAGAAATAATATTTAAATGAAATTAATAATAAGACAGTACAAAGGTTGTATCTCGTTATCCGAGTCGCAATTATAATGTCAAATGATGTAGAAAGATTTAAAAAACTGTTAAACAAAGCCAGGTATCAATTATAGATAAGTCTCACCTTGTTCATAGCAGAAGAAAAGTAGAAGATGCACCCTTGAACAGGATATAAAAATGCAGTAATTCACACAGATTATAGGTCTTGTTTTACTCACAGTAATAACATAGCAAAAGTTGTTTACTGAATGAACTCCTGGTATAATATGATCACAATAGATGTAGTACTAAATTGCAATCAACCACTCTTCAATAATTACAGAAAGAAATTCAGAGAAATGGAAACACAGAGGGAACACATAACTCAAATTGAACGAAACTTAGAATCTTTATCTGCACTTGTATTAATACTCAAAAAAGAGTTTCTCTTTTACATTCGACAAGAAGAAAACTGGAATAGATCTAAAATCTATCTATTTATACAAAAAATGTCTCAACTGGAAACCATTGGACTTCCTTTAATAGAATACCATCCGAATGAAATAACAACATGCAAATATTGTTGAGTTTTGATTTGATGTGTTGACGCTTCATTTGTCTCTTCATTTGCTCGCATATGCATTCGTTTTCCTTTGTTCTTTGAACTGGGTACACATGTCTATTAAGGTCACCACAATCATTGGCTTACTGTCTTTGCCATCTGATTTCGTTGCCATCTGTCCCTTCATATGTGTTTACTGGGATAAAGAATTGGATTTGAAGATATGGGGGTGGTAACTGGACATGTAGCTCAACGCTATCCCGTTATGGGATGGCTAACAGATACAGGGAAGAGTAACCGTTGACGAATAGGATGATGTGGGGACAAGTATCCAATAAGGAGGTGGTATGAGTGGATGCGAGAATGTAGGTGGTGAGGTGGATGGTATCGGGAGCGTGGAGGGTGTGACAGGTTGGAGCATGAAAGGTGGAGTTGGTGGAGGACAAGTGTTGAGTCAGGATTCTAACGGTCTATTTTGTGGGGGTGCAAGGAAGTGGTTTTGAGGTAACCCACCTTTCGCCCCGCAATGCACCTGGTGATGCCACGTAACCTCAAGAGAAAACCACTGTTTAAATTGAGGGACCGCCCTTCGAAATTAAACCCCACACAAATTCTCCCCCCACAATCTCTCTTGACCGTTGATCTTCACGGTCCATTAAATGATTGTCAATCTTTTAAAGTGAGATAAGTGCCCAAAGGTTAAGCCAAGGTCACAACTCTCAGTCACATGTAGAGAAGACAGAGCGAACTTCGTGCAATTCCTGTCTATCGATCCAGGCAGGGGACACGTGTCAGATGATCCCCATATTCGATGATCTTGTACTCTGGGAGGAAGCAAGCAGTGATGAGTAAAGAACTCCCAAAGTTCCGAAGCTCGGAGTTCATCTGGACCATTGATCGAAGTGGACACATGGCAAGATATCCTGTACTCTGACGGATTTGCGATGTTATGCATCTCGGAATGCCCGAAGCTCGAGGTTCTGAAGTAAATCTCAGCCGTCCAAATCAAAAGGACACGTGATGCCAAATTTCTCACTTCGATAACTTAGCACTTCAGGGGTTTGTGTTGTTGTGCATCTCGAAACACCTGAAGCCTAGAGTTTCGAAGTAAATCTCAGCTGTCCAATTCAAAAGGACACGTGGCGCCAGAGCTCTCGCTTCGGGGACTTAGCACTTCGGGGGTTGTGTTGTATACATTCTTGCTCCCATTTCTGTCTATTTAGCTCCTCCCTACCATATTTGGTCCCTTTCTTAGTTTATCAGGCTTCCAAACTGGTTTAGCGTTCTTCTAGATTCTGAAATCTGGTCTATCGAGCTTCCTTGGCACTTTTCATCGTGCCATAATCCTTAAGGAAATAAGATTAGCCTGCCTGTAACAAGAGAAGTTTGTAATCTGTTCACTGAATGAAAAACTGTTAATTGTAAATGGTAAAATGATTTTGAAATTCAAAGAGATTTAAAAAATCTATCATTCTTCGTATAAATTTGTTTACAGAGAGATTATTAAAAAGTCATGGAATTTATCACCTGGGAAATCACAATAATTATTCAATCGTTAACTTTAGCCAATCATAAACATCATTAAAAATTCGACGGTGTGAGGTTCAGAGGTTTTGAATGTAAGAGGGCAGAAATCTCTCGAAGGTCACATTCACGGAGAAGTTAATCTCTTATTAATCACTTTATGTTTCAATTAATCATGTTTTAAACATTGAGTTAGCCTTTCGACAGTCGGGAGTTTTGGATGTAGCATGATAGAAATCCTTCGAAGGCTGAATTCCCAAAATAATTCTCTAAGTTTTTTGCTTTTTTAGTTAAAACTTTTATTTCTAAGAGGCAAAATCTAAAGTTCAAAAACTCAAAATTATACGTGTTCCAACAGGAAGGAAGGTAGTCGGAGGCATGGTTGGAAGGTTGCGAAGGAGTCCAATAACTTAGGGATCTGAGGACCATCCATTTGCTGGGAGATTCCATGTGGGATCTCAACCGTCATACCTTTTGTGAACCGCTCTGAAGAGAAGGGTTTAGGAACCTTAATTGGCGAACAATTGTAAACCTCGAGTGGACCTTGACCATCAGATGAAGTGAACCTGGAACATTCGATCTGTCGAAGCCTTTGTGGTCATAGTGGTCCTTGATACTATATGGCTGGCACTTCGATGGGGAGGGACTCCAAGAATGGAGGTGGACTGTAGATCGGTGAGTGGGTGAGATTTAACCTCATTTGTAGATTCCACAGGACTAATTTGTTAGCATGAAGAATGGGCGTTGAAGCGGAAAGTAACCACCAAGAAAGTAGAGGCACCTATGCAATCAAAGCCATTGTATTTTTGAGTCCAAGGACTATTGGATCCTTGAGAATGAACCATCATAATAGCGTCGTTGGAGAGGATGTCAACCTTGGTGATTGGGTATTGCAACGAGGATGAGTTTGAATGGCTACAAATCATTGATATGGTGGCAAAGGCTAATTATGGCCATCCAATTGAGAGTGTTTAGGTCCCTGATTACCTTAATAAACTTTCTAGAGGAATTTCATTGCAAATTGGTAAGATTTAATATAATAGATGTTGTGATAAGATAATTCTTCACTTAAGCAATTGAGGAATCTAAATACTTATCTTGAGGAAGGATGTGCTAACTTCGAGGAGGTGCTAAAGTCGGATCCAAATATCTCGGTGTCGGGAAAACTTTTAAAGACTTATTAAACAAAGTTGGATCTGATTGTGGAACCTTGATTGTGTGTAACCTTCCATCCAAGTGGTGGGATTCTGGATTTCCTTTAAGTACCTTTTTGTGAAAATTTGGATATGGATGTGGAACCGTGACATGTTAGAACTTTCACCACATGGGATCGCGAGATCCATAAATTTTCTTAAGTGAACTTTTAAGGAAAATTCAAATCCGGATGGATGGAACCTGGACAGTTTCCAAAAGCTTAACTATCTGGGATCTGGAAAATTCTCTTAAGAGGATTTTATTGGAAAGTCAGATCCAGATGTGGAACCGAGATGTGCAAGACTTTCACCATTCAAGATTGCAAGATTTATTTTTAAGTGACTTTAAAACAAACCTGGATCTTGATGTGGAACTTTGATGTGAGAACCCTATTCCAATTAATTCTTGTGGCGGAAAGGTGGACACCAGATGATGAAACATTGCGGGTGGAACAGTGAGGATTCAGATATCCGAATACTCGAAATAAAGCCTCTTTTGTCAATTTAAAACAAAAGTTGGATTTCAGATATCAGAGACAAGGCCAAAGTGGATGGAATGGTGACATGGCATCCCCTTAGGGTGCCATGTGGATCTGTAGTGTTGCATCATGTTGACGGGCGAAATTGTTAAGGTCCTAACCCGCACATAGGT